>SZWC01001226.1:62737-76668 GCA_023375785.1 Penium margaritaceum | reverse complement strand
CGTGTGCGTGTGCGTGTGCGTGTGCGTGTGCGTGTGTGTGTGCGTGTGCGTGTGCGTGTGCGTGTGCGTGTGCATGTGCGTTTGCGTGTGCGTGTGCGTGTGCGTGTGCGTGCGCGCGTGCGTGCGTGTATGCGTGCGTGCGTGCGTGCGTGCGTGCGTGCGTGTGTGTGTGTGTGTGTGTGTGGTTGTGTGTGTGTGTCTAATATCCTTAGTCCAAATTGCACGGCAAGGCACAGCATGGCTTGTAATGCAAGGCTTGGCACAGCACGGCTTGGCACGGCAACGTTTGGCATAGCACGGTTTAGCACAGAGTCGCTCGTGATGGTGGTTGGACCCCAAGGCATGATTAGGCGCGGGTTGACACGGCGCAGCGTGGCGCAGCGTGGCGCAGCGTGGCGTAGCACAGCACGAAAGGGGAGGGCAGGGCAAGACTTTCCAGGGCACGGCCCGGCTCGACATGACAACGGCATACTCCGCGCCGGTGCACACACTTCCATCGACTGAATAGATAAGCATTAGTCACTGGAGACGACGGTTCGTCAGCAGGTGCTCGAAAGCACAAATGCAATGAACACGGATGATCGTGCCATGGCACGATCTGACAAAGAAGCGCATCAACCAACCGTCCATCGCCAATAGGGGCTTACTCGTAGAAGGGCTCCGGCGCCGCCTCCACCGACGGCCGCTCCGACTCCTGTTGCTCCGCAGCTACTGCAATGAATCCAGCACCATCGGCCTCAGATTCGGACTCAGCCCCAGAAGAGTCGCTGTTGACGCCAGCGCTGCCAGCGAAGCTTACTGCATCGCCGAACTTCAGACTATCAGGAGAGCCCACGGCAGATCCAGGAGAGCCTACAGCGCTCCTCGCTGCGATGCTGCTGCCGCCGCTGGTCTTGCTGCTGCTGCTGCTGCTAATGCTGCTCCGGCCGGCGCTCTTAGACCCCACCCGAACTATGGCGGGAGCTCCTGCAGCCAGAATGGCAGAGCAGCATCCCTTGCTGGCATCCCTGCAGCCCAACAGGTGGGCAGGGGCTGCGGTGACCACAGCTGGCCCTGCTGCGGGTCGTCGTGAGGCAGGAAGCTGGGCCGAGGCGAGTGTGGCGTGCGAGGCTGACGGCGGGCAGCAGAGCTGCCGCGCGCCAATGGTCGCGGCTGCGTCCATCTCCCTCTGGCTTCTCTGGCACGTCAGGAAGAACACTCCGCGGAAGCTGCAACAGTCCAGGTAACACTAGCCGATGCGGCAGCCGCCGACTGCAGATGCGCTGGGATTGCTCGGGGTCAGTGCATGTGCGGGAAGGAACGGTACTTTTGATGAAGTGCAAGCCCAGTCGCTTGGCCCGTCGAAGGCCGCAGGGACGCTGCGGCTTCAGTTTTGCAGCCGTATGTGAGAGGAGCTCCTGTTTGTTGAAATGTTTACGAAGGATGTCTTACGAATATTCTGTCGTATGTACGATCCCTCATCGAACAACGCGAGGAGGAGATGGACAGAGTCGGTAAAAAGGCTGGCAGGCGGTAAGTGCACAGTGAACATCCATGCCGGGAGTTTGAAAAGCATTGTCTGAAAAGGTAGGCTTCAAACTTTGTCGATATGCACTTCAAAACTCTCAACTAGTCCGCAAACTGAACGGGGTCAGTCGACCCTTCGCAAACTTGAGCGTCAACGGCGTTATTTGAATCCAAATACGAGCTCAATGAACGTCCTCCAGGATATTCGTCAAGAATCGACGAATCAAAGAGATCCCTTGAAATGAACATCTGCCATGAATAGGCAACAGCTACTGGGACTAGCCGCCATCGTCAGCCACGAAATATCGATGGCTCCAACTCTCGCGACGATTGATTTGCCGCGGGAGTTCTGCCTCAGCACGTGCTGTAGACCATGCCGCGAGGATGCCAATGGAGACGGGAGTACATTCCAAACATGTTGGAACGAACACCGAAACGTCTGACGAAAAGATGAGCGTGTGGCAGTTCACAACAGTTTTTACCTCTGGACGTGACCTCTGGCCAGCCTCTCCTCATGGCTTGCACGGGTACCTGGCCTGTGAGCGTTGGACGGCATAGGTTGAGGGTCGAAGACCCTCAATCACCTCGATTTTGGCCCAGAGGGCCAGGGCTTCTAAACAAATTCGTTACACTGGTAGAGCGTCAGGGTTCCAGTCCTGTTGTTGATGCCGAAGGCTAGTCCACTCTTAGGTGAGAGGAGTGTAGTGCGGGCCAACCTCTCCTCATGGCTTGAACGGGTACCTGGCCTGTGGGTGGCTGGATGGGATGGATTGAGGGTCGAAGAACCTCAATCAACCGTGGATTTGCCCCAGTGGGCCAAGCTTCCCCTATCAATTTGTTACATGACCTGTAAGTCCACAAAAGCTTTCATGAATCCCTTGCATCAAACTAACACACGAACCAGTTTAATTACTTATAAATGAAACTTGAAGCCATTAAAAAAACAAATATGCATATGAATCTTTCACGAGGTAGTTTTATTTTTCTAATAAAACGAAATAGAGGGCAAAATCTTTATGCGAGCAAATATATGTTTAGTGCCAAGCTCAAGTTTCGTCATGCATACTTGGCTCCTGGTTTATTTTTCGCATTTTGAATCTCCGCAATTTCAAACTTGCAAGTCTAATATGTGGTACGCATGCTCTCGCATCAATGAGTGTGGGCAGAGCTGAATTGTTTTTTCCACTGTTTCAGATCTTCTCTACATTCTGCGAGTAATTCAAAACAGTTCCTTATCCTATCCAATAACATATTTAGGGACTGTTACTTACGAGATGTACAAGACTGCCTACTCTTTTGAGTGCGCAATTTCATCACCACACAAAGAGCCCACCGCGCGTCAAAACGTTGATTCACGCTTCGACGGTCGATGGCAATTCGGCCAACTGTCCTCATCCCCCAACAAACCCTCTCGCACCTTCTCACAGCTTCGACCACTTTCGAGAATCGACGACAGAAGTGTCACAACCTTTCGATCGACTCTTGACGTATCCAACCACATCTCGACTTACGAAGATGAATTTCGCATCTTCACCGTCAATCTTTGAAGCCCCCCGATTCCTCACGACACGTCTCGGTCCGACCACTCACAACGTGACTCCACACGTGTCACTCGACGATCAATCCAAAACCCTCGACCATGTCTCATTCTTTACGCAACACTTGTATGTAAGTGTTTGATCATTTCTACACTTGTCATCAAAGTACACTTTCCGCTAACTATATATTGTTGAATTGTTCCAAACCCTCAATCGTGTTCTGCCTCGCAACTTCTACTTGTTCACCATCTACGCTCTATTCAACATAACACTTGGTATCAAAGCGCAACAGTGCGAGAGAGGCATCCAACTACTTAACCCATCCGGTGGACTAACCTACACAAGCTGTCAGCGCACCTCGCATGTTAAGACTTTTCAGACCTCGCGACTACAACATGAAAGCGAGGGAGTGCACGCAACGACCAGTAATGGGTCTTCAGCGACGACTTCGGCGATGGAACAGCTTAACATGCCTATGCATGCTAACCCCGAAGCGACAGCAAACGCTGGTGTGGCAAGCAATGCGGCAACTGCATCAACCCCTACGACTCCGAAAACCAACCCAGTCACGAATCTGACGGTGGTAAACTAGCCGCCCCTTATGATAGCATTGAGACGATAGCATGGACGAAAGATGGCATCAGACGACAAGCATGGATCAACGAGAAATTGGCGAAATGTATCTCCGCACTCAAAGGGATCAACCGCCATTTGCCCCAACAACCCAATGTCGCCATGGAGGCTCTTCGCAACGCAAGTGCATGAGAGGCGGTGCTCATCAGGAGTATTGCCCAACATTTGAGCAAACCCAAGATTCGTCAGGCCCCTCCCGAACCATTCGATCTTGCAAATTCCAAGGGACCAACAGTTCAAATGTGACTGAAGATTCCAGAGGTGTACTCACCACTGTTGGGGTCAACGACGATCGAAAGAAGATTGACCTCGCAGTCGTGCTTTTGCATGGCACGTCACCAAGGTAGCGGTCTGATCTGAAGGCCATCCAACGGCAACAGGAGATTGACGCAACCTCATCAACAGCCAACAGCGCGCATCTCATGTCGCCGGTCGCAGGCATTCTACCTTTGGAGCAGATCAACACGGAATGGAAAGACGTGTTCGTGCCACCAACCAGATGGAACGAGTTATCGCGCGTAAAGCTCGTACGATTTGGACGGCTGAACAAGAAGTTTGAAGGTCGGTGCAAGCCCTAGCGTCTCCGTCGGCAGTCCAACAAGGCTGAGTATGCGCAGAGATTCCGCGAGATCATCACAAGCGTAGACACCGCCCCATACGAGTTCTGATTTCACTTCAACAACCGCCTCAAGTGAGACATCCAACGAGCAATCGCCATTCTTTACTCACCGCAAATAATTGCAGCAGCACAAAGCATCAACAACAGCGACTACAACGCTCAAAACCAGGAATCCTACAGCTGGCAACCTACCAACCACAATCATCATGGGAACGGAAAAGGCCAGTCGGTGGACTCCTTGACACCGATGGTCGACCAGAAACAAATGCGCACGTACTACAACAGCGAAAAAGTCAGGCATATTGCCCGCGACTGCTGAAGCAAGCAACTGGTCAAAAAGGTGGAGGAGTCGTAGAGAAATGAGTTAGGAAACGGCAAGGAACAAGAGTGAAAGGCGGGACTCTTGTCCGTGAAGAATGATCTATGCCAAATGGTTGCCCATCTAAATGGCCTATGACACCACAAAGGGTTTCTAATATTGCAAAGTTCGACAAGGGGTACGAGGACGACCAACTGGCGATATTACAAAGAGTGCAACCCCGAGGTTGCAAAAGTCACAAAACAACACCAGCACTATTGGATGAAGGAGCTTATCACGTCTTGGTGAGCAACAACATGGTTCGTAATCTGGGTGTGTAGACTAAACGAATAGTGTTTGAAGGAAAGCCATCGACAAGAGATTGCATACACGGAGACTCCGAGAACAAATACGACTACAAGTGAGGTATCTGCGGGATGTCACGGTCTAGAGGTCCTGCCCAATGAGTGACCATAAAATCATTCTCAGACAAGATCTCCTATACAAACACAATTTACATGTTGAGGGGAACAGCGACAACGTCTACGTGGAAATTGACTGCACCAAGCGATAACTTTCGCGAGTGGGGCCGAAGACGACAACGGAAGCAGCAAAGGTGGAAGCAGTAGAGGAAGTCGCATTGACCAAGAAGCGACAACATGTGCAGTCGATACTGCTCAACAGAGCCAAGCATTTTGTTTAAAGAGGAACTCGTGCGTGCCTCATACATTGCGAGCCAATGGAGGAAGCGAAAGTGGCACCGGCTGACTCATTGGCCTCATTGGCCTCATCAGCCTCATCGGCATCAACAAAGTTCACGATGGTACCCAAAGATTTCGCACCACTCGTCCGAGAGTTCGCAAACTTCTTCCCAAACAAACTCACAAAAAGCCTACCACCTCATTATGACATTGACCATCGCATTGAGCTAAGACCGGGCGGCTGGCCCACATTCCAAGGGGCCAATTAGATGAGCAATCATGAGCTCACCGAGCTAAAGAACAGCCTAGCAAAATGCTCGGTTAGGGGTTCATCCGCCCGTCCACATCACCATACGCCGAACCAGTATTATTCGTTAAAAATAAAAGTGGCGGTATGCGGTTGTGCGAAGAATACCAGGCGTTGAACGAAGGTATGATCAAGAACCGCTATCCTCTTCCTTGAGCCGACGAACATTTTGACCAACTCCGAGGGACTCCAATTTTCACCAAGATCAACCTACGCTGCGACTATCACCAAATTGGCATTGCAGATGCCGACATCGAGATGACGGTGTTCCAAATACACTATGTGCATTTCAATGTCAAGATCGTGTCCTTTGGACATACGAATGCCCCTGCAACGTTCATGGCAGGAACAAACAACATTTCGGCCCATACCTCGATGATTTTATTGTGATGTACGTTGACGATGTACTAGTGTACCGCCACACCCTCGAGGAGCACGATGGACATCTTTGACAAGTTATCAAAGCTCTGCAAAGAGAGAAGATTTTGGGTAGCTCTTGGTGGGCGACTTCAGTCGCCATCTGATCGAGTTGTTAGGTCATGTCATCAACGGCAGACGAATCATCATGGATTCGAAGAGAAGTGGTTGTAGTTGCTGATTGGCGGACGGTGACCAAATTCTGGAGGCATTCAAGTATTTATTGGCCTGTCCAATTACTAATAACGTTTCGTACGGGATTTTGCCCGAGTGTTCGCGCTTCCCTCCGACCTCACTCGAAAATAAAACGAGCGGCGGTGGGGAGACAATGAACAAGAAGTGTTTGCGGAAGGCTCTGACCTCGACACTAGCCCTATGATTAGCTGATCCAACGGTTGAATACGTCATGGCCACGGACGCCGCAGATCAAGCCATCCTTGCAGTCCTTTTGCAAAATCACGGAAATGGAGAACAATCGGTCACACACATGTCACAAAAGCCGTGACGATTGTAACCCAACAGCTTTGTATACGAGACGGATATGCTGGCAGTTATGCATGCATTTGGGACATGACGCTACTATCTTGAATGCCTCCGATGTATTGTATGCACCGACCATCATGCACTGAAATGTTTTAAGATGTAGCCAAACCTTAGTGGACATCAAGCCCAATGCTTGGAGTTCCTTGAATCCGGGTTTGACTACGATATCGAGTACCGGCAAGGCAGCACCAACCCAACTGACGTGCTTAGCCGTCAACCAGATCTGATGGCTCAGGCAGCAATGGTACATCTACAAGGAGATCCGTATCTCGAGAAGATGTTCACACGAGGCTATGAAGATCATGGCGGTTATGATAAGGCAATATTCTGCTACGACAGACCATGTTGGCTAAGAATTTCAAGGCAAATCCAACACAACTTGAATGGCTTCAAATGGTTAACAAACACCTATGCTAAGATTGGGTTTGTTCAGCCATTGAGGTTCACACTTCAAACAAACTACAAGTGTCAAGATGGAGCAAGGAAAACCTCACTTGGGTGAATCTCACTAGTTGAGACTCACCTATTGCGCCGGCGAGTGAGGCTCACCAACAGGCAATGCAAGGACAAGGGAAAATCATCCTCGTTTAGAGAAAAACGGCCGGCTAGCCCACGCCCTATTCTGCACATCTAGGTTCTTATTCGAATTACAAGTGTGACCAAGGCAAAAAGGTAAGGACAAACATAGGTTTATGGAGAAGGCTCAAATGTGAGCAAGCTGCAGAGTGATGGATGAGTGGGGTCATGCCGCTCGGGTGGAGGTGACCACTTGTGCGGGACAGAGGAGTTACGAGCCATTACGATGTCTCACCTCCACTCCCTGCTCCAGCATGCCCTCCGTACTCACGGCCATCCACAAGGAGAAATACATAAAACGAGAGATTGACACACCCCTTTGGATGAGACTGTGGTAGGCATGTAAACAAGATGCTTGCGTTGGAGCACGAGGGAGGAGGAGGGAAGTGCATTGGTAAGGAAGTCTGCTTACTAAGCGTGGCCTCTGGTGGAACGTACTTCAGCTATCGTAACCTCCACTGCCTCATGAATGTAAGTGATGTTTTGCACTGATGTGCTTTGCGCGTAGATGTAAAAAACCATCATTTGCGGAATGCGCCGGGATGCAATTTGTCAATGAAATGATATAGTTTAGTTTTAAGTTCCACCTTATAGCTGTTGGCTGGGTTACCAGGCGCGAAGCGGTCGTCTTTGATTTAGCTTGACCATAACCGCCTAACGGCGGCGTTAGGCCAGCCTCACAAGCAACCAGGGTTGCTTGATTCGGGTACTTTTTGGACAAACCAGCCTTTTGGCCGGGCCTCCCACTTACCGCAGGGTGGGAGCACAGTTGTCGTTGTGTACGGGAACAGCGGATGCGTGCACGCCCAGTTCCTGAAGTAGGGGCACAAGCCTGATCCCCTCACATGGTACATCACTAAATGCCATGTATTATGCCCCGGCCACGCTTCATGCCACACATGACTATTGCGTGCTATGCCAAGACACAGTAGTCCCCCATACATGGAAATTAAATCCACCCAGACTTCGAGTGTATGATCAAGCACATAATTACTGTCAAAAAACCCATCCCAAATTGGACCTAGGATAGAGGCAAATACTAGACCGAGGGCAGCCGTGTCTAGCACATAGCGCATGCGTTTTATGGAGTTGGCTGCTTTGTGATGTGTGCTATGTGGTTGTTGGCTGAACTCAACAAGCGCATTGACTCCACAACCAATGTTCAAAAGTGTGGTGGTGGAAAGATATGAGAGGTTGTAAGTGATTTGATTGTATAGTGTGGAGTCTGTGTCTTTGCCGCAGTCCGTGGTGCATGCATCAAGTAGATGTGCATAGAAATCAGGACTCATGGGTGTGTGCTGTTGTGGGAGTAATCCTACCAAGTGCTAGAAGAATTCAATGAGGTGGGCAAGGAATCGCCCTTGATGAAGGGTCAAGGTCCGTGTTGTGCGGTCACGTGTGATGGTCATGCCTAGGAAGTTCTGTGCCTCACCTAGGTCTGTCATTTTGGAGTGGGATATAAGTAGTCATTTAGCCTATCCAATCAACATGAGGGAAGGAGACAAGAGGAACAGGTCATCCACATACACCAACAAAGCCATAGGCAAACGACTATCCCAGAGAAAAAACAGTGAAGGCTCACAGATGTTTTGTGTGAACCCACCGCTTTCCAAGGTGCAATCGATTTCTTTGTTCCAGCACCTAGGTGCTTGTTTCAAGCTGTTCAAGGCTTTCACGAAGAGCCAAACCCTGCCTCTTCCATCGCCAAAGCCCTCTAGAAATCTCACATAATGTTCTTCTTGTAGTGGTCCGTTCAATAACACATTTTTTACATCCATCTGGTGAATGTCCCCGTCCTTGTATGCAACTAGTGCTATCAAGGCACAACTAGTTGCATAGTTTCCAACCGGGGTATACGTGTCTGTGAAATCTTGTCCGGGGATTTGGTGAAAACCTCTTACCACAAGTCGTGCCTTATTCATAACAATGAGACCGTTGAGATTCCTTTTTAGTTTGAACACCCATTTGAAATCAATGGCCTCGCGTAAGTCTGGCAAGGGCACCAGTTTACTTGTGCCCTTTCCCTCGTGTTCCAACAGTGTATTGAGCTCAGCGACCATTGCCTTTTTCCAGTATGTGGCATGTGGATGCCCCTAGCCTCAGTCATGGTCAATGGTTTGCTTTCACTGTGATTCATGGATGCGGTGCTGACAGCGTGATAGAAGTGCTTACAGTCAGCTCAGAGGTGGCTACGAAGAGATCGTCGCATTGGCTCGGGCGACAGTGTTTCCATGATTTCATTCTTAATTGGGGGGTTCAGAGGCTTGAGGCCTGGGAGTGCCTGAGAAGCACTAGACTCAGTGCTGGTCAGGTCTGCAGGTGAGAACAAGATTTTGGGCATGGAAGTGGCCATCTCACTGGTATGCATGGGTCAAGATGTCTTACTTGCATCTTGTTGTGAGATGACATGAAGATAGGCACACTCACATACTCTGGGTCGTGGTGTTGAGTGGATAGAGAGGGGGCATGGCATATAGTAAGGAACACATTGTAGCGCATGTTTTCCAAAAAATAGGCATCGCGATTCTACACAAAGCTGTAATATTTAGGATCCCAAAATCTCCATGCCTTTGATCTCCAACAAGGACGCACCACCTCATCTTGTTATCTCACTATGGTGGTGCAAACCAGACGCAAGCCATTGTACCCAACACCCTAGCAGACCTAAAAATAGCATTCCCTTGGAACCATGGTGTAATTGATTTGGGGAGTGGACCTTGTCGGATACTGTTCCACACCTAGGTGATGTACTTCACAACTTCCTCCCCAAACCCAAAAGATAGACCTGACTCTGTCAGCAATGTACGCAACATGTCACCAAGGATTCTTTGCCATCGTTTTGCCACTCTGTTTTGTTATAGATTATAGGGAGCTGTGGTCTACTGCTCAACTCCTCTGGATTTCATCTTTGTAGTCAGTGCACCAAGAAACTCCCCTCCCCTGTCAATGCGTAAATTTAGGAGCGAATAGCCTTTCTGTCGTTTAGCAAGGGAGATCCCATCAGTGATGGCCCGCTAGGTATCGGCCTTTGTTTTCAGCAAAAAGGCCCAGCGAAAGGGGCTGTAGTCATCAGTGATTGTTAAGACATACAATGATGCATACTCGACTGAGGGAACTGGCATCCATCCTATAACATCTTCATGTACTTGTGCCAAGGGTCTTGTGGTGTTTTTTTCTGATCTAGGAAAAGTTTTTCTGTGTCCTTTTCCTTTGTGACAGTCTAGAAAGGCGTTCGCTTTAAGGTCATGTGGAGAATCATCAAGAAGCTGACCTTGTGCTAGAGTATGATTTAACGGATCTATAATGGTGTCATTGTTGATATGAGCAAGATGGCAATGAATGAGCTCCATGTGTGTTGTGTCCGTGCTTGTGACAACGTGCACTTGGGGTCAGTTCACTTGTGAGTGGATGAAGGGAAACACGGTCAGCTTGTACAACATGTGAGTATGTAGTGACCCATCAGTCGACAATGTGCAAGACACATCATAGAGCATGCAATGTCCTCTTTGTGTCAATGTTGTTAACATTATCTGTTGGTCTAACTTCCCCCAGAAAAAAATTATCTTCAGCCACGACACCTACAAGAGACTAGTGAGCCATAATACCCCACACAAGGCCTGGAGAACCACTGTCTTCATGCCCTCAAATAACAAGCCGCCGGTCCAGGTGATGATGACGTCATTATACTGATTTTAGATGCATCTTTTAATACTCCAATTGTATTCTAAGTGAAAAACTGTGCGAAATTGACCCAAGAACCAGGTCATTTGGTGGAGGGACGAGAAATATACGGCCGTGTGAAGGAGAAGGGCGCACCTCAAAAGAATCAGGAGACGGACCGGTTCGACCTCGAGCACGGTAGAGCGACTTTCTCGTCCACTGTAGTCAAACCATCCCTGGATGGACGCTTAGCCAATGAGGCAAGGTTCATTGGGGTCTATGAGTGCTTTGGGATGGCGGCTGGAGCTGCATTTGTAAGCAAGGGCGCTTTAGGCGGCCGTGACCTCCGCAGGCGGTGCTGCCAGGAGCCATGATGCATGGAGTACTCAAACAATCATAACTTAGTTGTTTCTCCATGGATTGAGGTGTTCTTTGGTGCGTTAGAAAAATCACGGCTGGTACAATATGATGCACGTGTTCTTTGCATGAGTGTGCCTTAATAAAGGGATTCAGAGCGTCGAGTAGCTTTTGGCTGGCTCATAGGGGCTCGTATATAAGGAAGCCTAAGGGTTGTTCTAAGCATGCCAATCTTACCCAGAGACTCTGTACATTGTAATGTACCGATCCATCAAGTCTAAGGATTTTTTTCTTGCCAAACTCTCCTTGTGTTCAAAGAATCACCTTGCACACGTCCATTCAATCCTACAAGTCTTCCGCAGCGTACCTTAGTGCAAACGCCACCAGGAGAGTCGTACGGCGGGAACCTCGGTCAATAGCAGCGATCTTGCTGCTGGGAGAGGGGCATGTGGGATCTCAAGGGTTGGTCCACACACCAAGGGGTAGAGGGTTGGGAGGTTTATCTCAAGGGCTCGGCGTATCACGGTCACGTCAAGCGCCCCTCGGTTCACATTCCTAGACCCAGTCTTCACCCTCTTAACATTAGGCGTGGCGTGTAGTGGTATCAAACAACCACTCATGCATGGGAAGTGCATGTGAGGAAGTGACATGTGTGTGCCCCAACTTCTGACTTGGCGGATGTGGTGCGGCAGTAGACTGTGGTGGGTGCAGCTCCATGGGCGCGCTCTGGCCTGGTCCTGGTGGGAGTGCCAACAGCTGTGGCAACACGGTCATCTTCACAGACACCCTCTACGTCCATGTTGGAATAGGGGCGGGTGCAGTGACATATGGGAGCATGTAGCCGGGTGCTTGATACATTAGTGGAGATGGTGATGGTGCCGATGGGTGTATGGTCGGCTACAGCTATAGTGGACCAAATGTGGCTACCCCAAAGGGTGATTGCGCACGAGGCCTTGTCATGGCCGGTGTCATCAATAATGGGGGATGACGATGCTGGCCGAGCGGAGGGAACAACACAGGTGACAGTCCCAATAACTAGTGTGTCTACTACGTGAATGGGATCATGAGTCGCTGGAAAGCACGACAAGATTACTAGTACTTTTTTGGGTATTTGGAGTGTTTACAGGTGTGGTTTCCTGCTCCTTCACTACGCCCGTATCCCCCACCCCCTTGTTGTCCTCACCCTCCTCCACCACTACGACCTTCGCCACCTCCTTCAACCACGTGATGGTGTGAAGGAGGGGGAGTGCCTCCTCCTTGATGCACGAATGCGCTTGTTACTGCATCCTCGTCCTCGTGCGCCTCGTATTTTAGTGTATCTTCATAGTTCTATAGATCCTCAAACACCTCTACTAAGTCGGTGTACTCGATGTCGGTGACTTTCAGCTTCTGCACTAGGCCACGCCAAAAGTCCTTGTACAGTTCTCCAAGGTGAAGGAGAACCAGATCTAGCCACTCGGGGATGGTGAAGGAGGCCAAGGATGCACCGGTGAAGGTCCATGGCGGCATTCCAATAGTTGCCAACAAGTGGTCCAGGCTTAGGGCGAAGGTCACGGAGCTTCTGTCGTTCGGAGATGACAAGGGCCATCCCTTGCTCTTCCTTCCAGGTGGTGAGGTGTGGCCATGCATCATGGGGTCTAGGGTGTCTGCTACGGGGGTAACATGGATCCTTGCCCTTGCCTCCAAAGCAAAAGTGACGTATGGAATACTGCTGGTCCTCAGGAAGTGCGCAAACCAGAGCAATGAATCATCTCAGGACTAGTCATACATCAATGTTGTCCAACGGCGGAGCAAGGTAGTGGTCCTCAAGATCATGCTTCATTGCTGAATAGAGGAAGACAATCTTCTAGGAGAAGAAGTCACACCCATCGAGTAGCGACGGAATCAGGTCTTTGTAAGAAGAGATTATACTCAAGTCATCCCACGTCATTGCTGTAGAGTTGGCACCGGCGGCAACGTAGGTGACGAAACCATAGGCGCTAGTCCAACGCCGGTGCCAGTGCCGGTTGGACACCGGCGCCGGCGTCGGTGATGGTGTCGGCGTTTGCACCGTCATCGCCTTACGTAGATGCTATTGTCCTCATTACACCATTTAGTATAGGGAAAGGTCAAGAGGCGTGTGTACACACTGCTATCGCCTCTTTGCTGCTGAAGAATATTTCGGCCATAGCTCGTAAGGCCCACTTTGGTCCCAGTTTTTTTCTTTAGCCCTAATTTTGATAGGAGTCGTTTGTCTTGAGCCTTGGACCCAGGCCTTCTTACACATGTAAAATGCCACTCAGGGCTGAAAGGCTCCGCTGTCACCTTTAAGGAGGGAAGAACATAACTTGCGCTCTCTTTCTTGCCCTCTTCCTCCTCTTGCGCCACTCTCCCCTCTTCTACTGTCCCCACTATGAGTGCGCGCCATGGGGAAGGGCATTCGATGCACTTAGGAGCTTGCACAGCCTACATTCGCGATGGCTACGCGGCTCCACGTCACTTGGCCGCCCACGTTTTTACCCAATGCCGGCCTGATTCGCCACAGTTTTGGATCGAAACTAGCTCTCATACCATAAGGAGTTGAAGGTGAATTTAATGCAACATTAATGGCTTCAAATGGTTAACAAACAAATTCCTCGAAGGCAGCATTTTTCCTCTTATAACACCGAATACACCAAAGAAACTAGAACAACCGACATTAGCTCAACCGTAAATGCATGTCACTGGTTTGTGGGATATCCCTCCATTAGCATCTCTTGGCTTCTTCATCTTAAATTACTGTATGGATTAAGGCCAA
>SZWC01001226.1:43758-62104 GCA_023375785.1 Penium margaritaceum | reverse complement strand
TCTCTCTCTCTCTCTCTCTCTCTCTCTCTCTCTCTCCCTCTCTCTCTCTCTCTCTCTCTCTCTCTCTCTCTCTCTCTCTCTCTCTCTCTCTCTCTCTCTCTCTCTCTCTCTCTCTCTCTCTCTTTCTCTCTCCCTTGACTTGTCAATAACCTTTTGCATTGAGACTAGCCTTGTAGCGTTTATTGGAGCCTTCAGGATTTTTCTTCACGTGATAGACCCATGTGGTTGTGACAGCCTTGAGCCTAGGAGGGATATCACCGTCCTTGAAATTTTTATACTGAATTTAAGCATCCATCTCCTCCTTCATGTCAATCTCCCACCTCTCAAGGTAAGGCGGTGAACGGGACTGACTTAAAGAGGTAGGATCCGATAGGCTCTCCTTCAACATGTGCAAAGCACTCGCTCACGCATCAAGCGTAATCTCTTGTAATGCCACGAGATTCACAGCATTGTAAGCACAAAGATGCTCACGTTGCAGCTGCCCATATCTTGATTGAGTGTCCAACAAGAGCATAGTGTCAGGTTTAGAGAAGAGAACCAAGCCCAATACCTTCGTGGCGGAATCTCCACTTACTTCTTGGTGGAGAGGCATTGTGCGATGCAACATTTGCACCAATCGGTCAAATGGAAATAGCACAGCCTGTTATGGGGCGCGTTGCGCAACATAATTGGGAGGTCCATTAGGTGGACATGAACAACTTTTTCCTACATGGTCGGTTAGGCGAAGAGATGTAAATGGTCTAGTTGCCCAATTTTAACAATGGTACACATCATGTGTGGCATCTCTGGAAGGTATTGTACGACCCGAAACAATCACCAAGATGTTAGAAAAGTGAGGCTCATGCAACACTCGAGCGAGGTGCCTATAGGAGGAATAATGTTGATCCTTGTTTCCTTTGTTTATGCCCTTTTATGTAGGAACCTTAGTGCGCCCTTCCCAAAAGTCAAAAAAATGAATGAGCCACGTACCCCCCCTGATCCTTGACTTCATAGTTTTCATCTGTACTAATTGTGTGTTCCATGAATTAGACTAGATTTTCCATTTTGGAATTAATCTAGTGTTCCTTTTTCATCGTATTTGTGGAAAAAGAGACTCTTGAATTCGATGACCGGTCTGGCTCTGGTTTTTTATCTTGAAGTTTGGGGTCACACAATGGATGCTCGTTGGTCTTATGCCGCATGCGCTCCTGACACGGTTGACATGGGCTGATTGCATTGTCAAATTGCCAAAATCAGACACATGTCTTGCCATTCATACATGAACGCAACTTCTATGCGAGATTTCCCACTCGCTTTTACGGATATCCCATGACATGTCCAAAATAGAAGCATTAGATGAACCCAAGAAATTGGGCACTGTTTAAATTTTTTTTGGTGTTCCGATATATTTGTTCAACAAAATAATGTATCCAATTCGACCATCTTGAAAAACACTATAATTGAATTCAAGGATAAGGGTGTAGCTCTCATAGCATGTATCTTCTCTTTGAAGAGGGAGATCCCACACTCTCCTGGGTTCCACACAACTACATGGAAGAGAAATTCCATGGTAAAAAGAGAAGTTAAGCATCCTCTTACAGGAAGCAACAAGGGCCAGTTCTTGGATTGAATGTGTTATTGTTGACATCGATGATGGATCAGATGTCTTATGGTCATATGGTCGCGCATCTAGATCCTCGCATTGTTCAGCGACGTATGGAACAAAAAAACCAAATCAACATCTGGGATTCCCTCGATACAAGCCTCAAGGCTTGTATTGAGGGAACTCAGGCTTGGAATCCTTTGGCAGAAATTCCATAAGTTGTGCCACACTCTAAGTCAATGGATGGGAACTAGGTCCATGGTTTTATGTCAACTGCTACTCATGGATGCTCGTCAATCTAGCAAAAGGAAAACTTGTCCTCAAATGTCTTATGTGAAGTTTGTGCAATGATAAAGAATGGAGATGGATTGGTGGGGTTTACATTTTTTTTGCGTGATTTTGAATGTTTGGAGAGCAACAAATAGGAACATTTCATCAATTTAGCCAGCACTAGAGAACGGTGGAATGACCATACACCCACACTATTCTCAACAGAGATGAGATATCCAAGTTTGAAACATTAATGACCTCATGTCCAATGAGCTTATAAAGCACGTTGTAGCCTAATTACATGCTATGTCAACAACGCATGGCATCTAGCATCAACATGCTGACATTAAGAGAAATTGAAAAGCAAAATCACAACATCTCTATATGGGGGTTTGTGACTTTCCTAGAAGAAGGGTTTATGAAAGGTTTTAATTGGGTTTACAACACACCCCATGAATTCCAAGGAAACTTGATAGGGCACGTGGTAGCAGAGCTTAGCAAGAGCCCGTACAGAAATAAAACCTGAAAACCCTTAGTGTAGTTCAGAATAAGGGTTTTAATGTAGTTTACATGGATCTAAATGGATTTTTTTCTCCAAAAACAGATTTGAAAGAGGAGTTTTATTCAATTGCAATTGTACATGTGACCCTTTTTTGTCACTTGCACGCCCCGTCCATACCCATTTCGCGTTATGCCAAATGAAGCATACGTGGTGAACGAGTACAAATTGCGAGGCAAAACATGGCTTGATAACTTGGAACACTTGAGCACTTTATAATTAGCAGCAAGTGAACTTCCATGACAAGTGTCAAAATGATCGGACACACACATAAAAGTTTTGACTAACAATTGAGGTTGTGTCGGATTCATTAGGTTGACTGTCACGCGATGTGTGTGGAGTCACGTCGTGAGTGGTTGAATCGGGAAGCTCCGCCCAGGAATGAGGGGACTTCGAAGATCGACAACAAAGATACGAGATGCTTCTTTACATTTCTTGATGTTTCTTGATGCCATACATACAAATTTAGTGGGGTTGACCCACAAGCACAACAACCACAAGACATACAGACTCGATGACTGCCTCCATTATGCATTGTCTTTTGTTTAACGTGTTGTGAAGATTGCAAGGTCACGCGCTACTGGAATGCCATTTGTAGTCATTTGCCTCCTTGACGATGAAGTGGAACAAGGTCTCAGGGTGGTCACAAGAGACGAGGACCTTAGATAGCCTGTCTTAGTCCTCATTCACGTACTCGCCTAATGTCGCTTATAAAATGGCGGCCATCGTGGCCAAAATTTGGTAAAACATTCTATCTCATGCATAGTAATATGCACCCTACCAACCCTACATACTTGGACATCCCACCCGTTGTTAGTGCAAGAAGAAGCACCATCCCAAAAAAGGAGTTTTGTTGAAATAAGCAGGCACCATTTGCAGGACATGATGACTAAGCGTGAACAATGGCTCAACAATCACAACCTCAACGGACGAGAAGAGTGAACGTCCACATCACATGAAGACTGGTTGACGTTCCACTACGGCAATGGTCGCTAACCATGCTGGTGTGCAAAGCACATTTAGAGGAGATGGACAAAAACATTAAGCCTCCCATGCACCTTGGACAAGAACGAGGACGAGGGGAAGCACATCAACAGCAAATGAGCGATGATGGGAGAAGGTTGCCTATTCTCAAAATTTTGACTGGGTGGCGTAGTTTGCATGAGCATGACTCATGGCAATGTCCATCTCGCAACGTATTGAATGAGCAAGAAATGGAATGAGTAGAGTATGATCAAACCTGGTCGAATTAAATATCCAATAGCATTGATTCATGTTTAGTAACGAAGAAGTAGTATGAGAGCTACTTCATGATTATGGTGTAATCTTTATCTTGGTCGTAAAAATTCAAATAACCTACTCAAATGGGGAAATAGACTAAGGGTCAAACATAACTATTTGCAAATGCATGCTATGTCTGAAGTCGTATACAGAATTAAGTGACATCCACAAAGCATGGGTCGAGGTTTATTGAAAGGGTTGTGCAAATGTGTGATGTAAAAAATGAAGCAAAAAAATGATTGTTTCAATATCCATTGTTTCAAAATAATTCATCCTCAATCATTGTGGCACGTTCTTGTTTGTAACAGTGGTCATGATACACATGGTCTGATGTGCTCCAAAAAAGGGGATGTAGTGAGATTTTATTTCACAAAATGATCATTACGTGAAGTGTGTGCAGACAATAGTTGAGAGAAATAATAAAAGCTACAAACAACATAAAGAGAAAACCCAGGCTGCATAGAAAATAATGAATCCAAGAATGGGAGTCGGTCAAAAACAAAGGATAATCGCTCTCGTGATTGTGTCAATGGTGAGGGTGACATATCACCCCCCTCGCTTTGCTTGATCGGCAACTCACGTTGTCGACTGAGCATGGCCATTGAAATGGATATGGTGTTATTTTTGTTTCATCTGGTAAGTACAACTACTTTAATGTTCAATTAATGGAGAGATCACAGTTATCTTCCTGGTTCTCACATGTTATTAGCTATTAGATCTCTTGGAGTAAAATATTCTTCGAGCACAATTTATTCCTACAAAATGCATGGAAAACAAGCATCTTTGTAAGGAAAGCACATTGTGCTAATTTCTCTCCTGAGACATCTTGAAAAAATACCATTTGGATAACTATTGTAGTGGAAAGGACCATATCATTTACATTTCTTGTAACAACCATAAGGTTAAATGCCTTACATCCACTGGTCATTACCATGTTCAACATCTTGGATCCGAGTTGAAAATGTCATTACTTAATTATGAGAGTCTCTCTCCTACCATTATGGCTGTGGGAATATTGAACATGACCCTTTTTTGGCACATAAGTGAAAGAGTTACTAAATGAAGATTGAGAAGTATCTCCTTGTCCCAAACGGACATAGAGTATAGCCATGTAGCCTTTGAGCATCAAAACCAAGACGATTGTTGAAACAAAATCTTTGATGCAATTTCTCATGTCCTATTGCCTTTAAGAAATTTCATATGATTGATTTTATGGATTATACACACTCTAAGAGAGGGAAAAATGCTCTTTAAAGGAGATTATAAATAAACCAAAATGAAATGATACTATCGTTTTGGGTGTTGCTACTACCATGTTGGTTGGATGCGGTGTAACGGTAGCGAGAATTTTTTATGTTGAAACTCACAAACACCAAGCTAACAGAGGAACGAAAGCAATTCCTCCCACTTAAGCTTGCTATTGTGATGTTTGAATGTAGCGGACAAATATGGCAGCTATTGCCATCGAGGGCCACATAACAACCATTTTCACATCTTGTAGAAGCATGGATGAGGATAACACTCATATCAGCCTTTTGCCATTCTTACCAGAAGGGTGGCCTTATTGTGCACTGCTTTCATATCTAGAAAAATGTTTGCAAAGGCCACTTCTTTCTAGGGAATATCCAAAATGATTCTATGCAAACATCCACGCATTAAGTGAAAAAGTAAATAGTGAGAAAATTGAGGTAGAGTAAGCATCCATGAGTGCCAAAAGATCATTTTGTTATAGCTCAAAATTTGACCTGCCATTGTGACGCCTGCATGAGAAACAAGCTTCTCTACAACAGAGTTTCGACCAAGCCTGATGTAAATTCACCCTTGGCTGCCAAGGTTTTGGGTATGGGCTTTTGGTGAAGCTGTCACCACCTTGTCTTTGTTGGATATAGATGGACTGGCCCTTCCCATGCCGTCGGGATGTGCAGCTTGCATGCAACCCGTGTATGAGCATCGGCCACGATCTCGAAGATGTGTCATCACTTCTTGGTGTCCATGCTCTCTTGGTCGGTGAGAAAATAAAGAAGTATACCCTCTAAGGACAGCAAAATCACATGGTAAAACTCCTTTTTTCATAGGCGATCATGGTGGGCATTTGAAAGTGGTACAAAATAGTCTATTTTCTTCACCGCCACGGCCGGTACAATCACATCCATTTTGAAGCTTGTATTTATAGTCGTGATTGAAGACACTAGATTTCACACCACTTTAATCCAGGAACCTGAAACCATAAAAGAAATGCACGAGACAAAGTGAGTTTTGCTCAAGAGTGTTAGTTACAAGAAAAGAGACCAGTGGGCAGGATTTCCTCATACCTTTCTTCTTGTCTTGCTTTTCCTTCCTCCTCTTGTCTTTCTTCATCTTCGCTTCTTAGGCCTTTCCTCTCTTGAGCTTCTGTTGAAGCCTCTTAAGCATCCTTGATGGGATCTCCCTTCACCATACGGTGATGGGAAGGCCTTTAAGAAGTCTCTCCACTTTCTCATCCCTTTGTCTAGGTGCCCTCTTAGTTCTTGGTTCTCCCTTGTTGTAGGAAACTTTCCCACAATAATTATGGATTCAAAAGGACATAGATAAGGGTAGATTATGGAAGCAAAGAGTGTGTTTGAGTGGTGTGCACTCTGCGCTATGTCCCACAAAAGTTTAGGTCACCGACTCGGGGAAAGGCGATGCTAGGAGAAGTTAGAAACATTAAGAACATCATGGAAAGGGTTTTCATACACAACTTATGGTGCTTAAGATGGTTATGATTTTACGGCCGCACCCACATGTTGCACATTTTTTACCATAGTAGTTGCGGGCGGCATTCAATGTATATCATAGTCGCTACAACTGTCATGGACTTGGTCACAATGGTCGTCCTCATCTAAGTATCATCACAGCATGCATTCTTCCAAATCTTGAATAGATTTAGTCAATGTTTACAAAACATTTTCTAAAGCCTCGATCAAGGAGTTCTCTTCAATGAAGCATGGAAGAAAACTTCAATGTTTAAAATCTAGGAATGTCAAATTCAATGTTTACCTTCCCCCCTTGTTGTCAGTCAGAACAATGGCATTGTAATCCAAAGTTCTAATTTTGCACGATTTTTTCGTCATCAAATCTTTTTTTGACATAATTGTACTCTAGTGTTGTCTTTTGACATGGTAACAAGAGGATATCACGTGTGGGACACATTGGTGATTTTGTGCCAGCATTCAATCCTCATTGGTGATTAAGCTATGTAATCATTCATATCAAAACATGTTGAGCTAGATAGCATGTGTAGAAGAGCTCTAGGTTCAACATGATTTAGAACTCCTAATCTAGGATGCATAGAGAGCATGGATATGATTTGGAGATGAGTACTAGGCGCAGATTGTGGGACAAGACTTGTAACGAGGTGCCCTATTTTTTCTGGCATATTCGGGGCCTCACCCAGGATTTGGGGACATTCGGGGCATTTTCCATTTTTCGGAAATATGTCGGGCGGTCTGGCTCGACCCCGACGCCTCGCAACAGCGAGGAGGAGGAGGAGCAAGCGAGCGAGCGCGTGAGCGAGTGTCGGCGTGGAGGTCACGCCGGCCCTAGGGGGCTGTTTCGCGTGAACCCCTACGCGGCGTTCTGAACACGCCACGCGGGGGTGGCTTCCCCCTCTCGACCGGCGGCGTATCGCATACGCTACCCGCCGAGGGGTTTGTCTCGACGGCGGGCTCTCGACAGCGCGCGCGGTCAATGGCGACAGCAGAACGGTGGCTGTGACCTTACGACGGTCGCAGCACTCCCGGTGGCGTGCGCAACACGGCGACCACACCCACCGCCGGGAGGCATACAGGAGCAACAAGGCGGCTCGTCGAGAGACAAGATCGACTGTCGATCTCGACGATTGACGGTCGGGGACTTCTCGCATTAGGCATTAGGTGTAAGTAGAGCACCAAGTTCCGGTGCAAGCGAAGCACCGAGTTCAGGTGCAAGTAGCTTGTCATAGCAAGCTAGGAAAGCAGTAGGCTGAAGCCTGGGCTAGCCAGCCGAAGGCTGGCTAGCCCAGGCTTCCCTGTACTCAATTCAATCTAATCAACCTGTATTTTCTAGCTCTAGTTTCTAGACATCTCCAAGTTTATCTTTCCGCTGCGACTGTGCTCTCCACACACCAAGGCTAAATCTCTAGAGAGCACCTACTCTCACATTTGGTATCAGAGCCAGAGCCACACGTTGGGCGGAAGCGCTGCCAAAGCTCGCGAAACTTCAAGGAGCGAAGGGACGAACTACGCCGGACAACGTCGAGGCTGATCGAGAGGGAGATTGTTGGACCAGACTTCGAAGCCATCGCATGAGCCAACCTCTGGAAAAAAATCTACATTTCTAGAGCATCCACACGGCCTACCGTGCGCGCGCAGCAGATGACAGGTGACTCCCACGCACTTCGAAGACGTCAGATTTTCATCCCCGACTGCCGAATTGCTGCCAGAAAAATTTTCAATTGCTGCCGAAACGCTGCCAAATTTTTTCGAAGGATCTCCAGTGGCTAAAATCTATCTAAAGCCATGGATCAGGCCATATAGCAGATTGTAGAGCAGCTAGGAGCCTTTAAGCTGGAGAACGAGTGGCTCAATCGGTAGATGGCTGACCTGCGGGATGGGACTGGCGCTGGGCAGGTTGGGGCGGCCCGGTCAAGGAGTCCGCCGAGACCAAAGCCAAAGGCTCCGGAAGCGTTTAATCCCTCTGTCAAGGGTGCGAGCGTTCGGACCTGGTTGTTCACGATGAACAGCTACTTTGGGGCCCTGGGTCACCCTCCACAGGACGATGCTGTGCGTGTGTCACTCGCGGTGACACTGCTACGCGGAGTAGCATTGGAGTGGTGGAGGCAGCTGAATATGCTTGCCACTCAATGTGGAGGTGGGAACATTGTTGTGTGCAACATGTCGTGTTGTGGCAGCCAGGCGCGGTGCAAGTGGAAGCTCGCATGCCAACAACATGGGAGCAGTTCGAGCAAGCCATCAGAGATCGATTTGACCTCGTGAACGCCTCCATGGTCGCACGCAACAAGCTTAAGCAGCTGAAGCAGATCGGCTCGGTGCAGGAGTACACACGCCGTTTCTTGGCATTGTGCTCGGAGATCGACGACATGAGCGAGCCGGAGATGGTAGACAAATACCACGATGGCTTGAAGGCAGAAATTCAGCGCACGCTGGCACTAAGTGGCATCACGGAGTTCCAGGCGATGGTAGCCAATGCTGAGCGCGTCGACGCGCTATGCTACCATCGAGGGGGTTTCTATGAGAAGCAAGAGAACTTTCAATGTCGAGCACAGCACCAACAAGCTGACCCCATGGAGATCGACGCAATGCAAGGGGGCCAAGAACAGAGCAAGCGGCGTGGTGGGAACTGTTGGATCTGCGGGAAGCCTGGGCACCACAAGAAGGACTACAAGAAGAAGCAGCTGGGAAACGGCAACCAGCACTAAGTGGCGGGCGGCCATCTGCTGGGAAAGCTTCGTCCGCATCAGAAAACACCAGCCCCGAAAGTCCTTTGACAACTATGGAGCTGCCAAGTGTATTTCTACGGAGCGAAGGAAGCGGGAGCGTACCAGAGATCCTCTTGAAAGCCGAGATTTTATCGGCTGGTTCTGTAGACGGCGAGGGGCGCCAGACTCGCCGGCAGATTAAAGCATTGCTGGATTGTGGCACGTTGCACTCATTCTTCAACGACAAGCTTGCAAAGAGGTTGGGGCTTACATGGCTACAAAGGAAGCCAACTACGGCCAAGTTGGTGCAAGGGGCGTTGGAGTACGAACTGCCTTTAAAACCTCCGAGGAACTCTCTGGGCAAGCTGTCGTGCGATGTGAACTTTTGCACGTGCCTGATGGACACCTACGACGCCATTTTGGGGCGTGACTGGCTGCACTGGTGAAATCTTGCTATGGATTGGGTGCGCAGCCAGGTGAAAGTGAAGAAAAGCGGGGAGCAAATCTTTTTTCCGTTGTGGGCAGAGGAGAAGGACTCTGAGGCAGGCAAGGTGCCGCAGTTGAGTTACGTGTAGCTGAAGCGCTGTCAGCGCAAGGGGGAACAAGTGTACCTTGTGTGGGTGTGGCAGAAGGAAGCAATTTCAGAGGTGGAAGTGCTGGCAGCGAAGACAAAGCAACAAGAGGGCGAGCAGCAGAAAGCACCTGCAGCAAAGCTGTTGGAAGGCATCAAAGGAGTGTTGGACAGCTATGGTGACGTGTTTCCTCCTGAGCTACCTAAGGGTTTACCACCAAAGCGGGAAATCGATCACAAAATTGATCTGGTTCCGGGAGCAACTCCACCAGTACGAGCTGCCTATCGCATGAGCAATAATGAGCTGGGTGAGCTGAAGAAGCAGTTGGAGGAGCTGACGGAGCAAGGTTTCATCAGACCATCGGTGTCACCCTACGCTGCTCTTGTCCTCTTTGTGAAGAAAAAGACAAGGGAGCTGCTGATGTGCGTGGACTATCGCGCACTGAACAACATAACGATCAAGAACTAGTACCCATTGCCAAGGGTCGAGTAGCTGTTTCACCAGCTGAGGGGAGCGCAGTTCTTGAGCAAGATTGACTTGCGCTCAAAGTACCATCAGATCCGGATTGTGGAGTAGGATGAGGAGAAGATGGCATTTCGGACGCGGTACGGTCATTTCAAGTACCTCGTGATGCCGTTTGGGTTGACCAACGCTCGTGCAACGTTCATGAGCCTCATGAACAGGATCTTCCACCCTCACTTGGACCAGTTCGTGGTGGTGTTCCTCGAGGACATCCTCATCTACTCTCAAACTCTGGCAGAGCATCAGCAACATCTTCGGCAGGTGTTGGAAATTCTTCGGAGAGAGAAGTTGTTTGCAAAGGTCTCCAAGTGCGAGTTCGAGAAAAGGGAGGTGGAGTTCCTTGGGCACATCGTCAGTGGCAAGGGTCTCCGCATGGACCCAAAGAAGGTGGAAGCAGTGAAGCAGTTGCCAACACCAAAGTGCGTGCGTGACATCCAGGTTTTTCCTGGGATTTGTCAACTACTACCGGAAATTCATCCGGGGGTACGCAGAGAAGGGTGCGCCGCTGACTCAGTTGCTGAGGAAGGATCGCCAGTGGGAATGGGGCGATCAAGAGCAGAAGAGCTTCGAGGAGCTCAAAGCTGTAATGTGTGGCGCTCTAGTCCTGGTGCATCCGGATTCATCCAAGGAGTATGTCATGGTGACGAATGCAAGCGACTATGCCATTGGGGTGGTGCTGATGCAGGATCACGGGAAGGGGCCGCAGCCGAGTGCGTACGCGTCTCACAAGTTGCGAGGTGCGGAGCTGAACTACGCAATCCATGAAAAGGAGATGCTGGCAGTGATCCATGCATTCAAGCATTGGAGGTGCTACCTCGAGTTGCGGCGCTGCATGGTCTTCACAGACCATTACGCCGTGAAGTACTTGAAGACGCAGCCGAACCTAAGTCGCCGACAAACTTGCTAGATGGAGTTCTTGGAAAGAAGTTTTGACTATGAGATCCAGTACAAACTTGGGAAGGTGAGCTCGGGAGATCCTCTATCGCGGAGGTCGGACTTGAGCCTCAATGCCATCTCAGTGCTGATGGGATCTCCAGTCATGCATAGCCTATTCAAGCATGGCTATATCATGGACCGTGAGTTCACGGTTGGTACGCTGAAAGACGCCACGTGGGATGGAGTGTATTGGCGAAGGGGACAGGAGCGGAATATTGTCGTGGTAGATTATGCGCCATTGAAGCAGTTATTGCTGGAGGAGGCGCATGACACCCACTACTCGGGTCACTTCGGCTTCGACAAGACGCTGAAAGCCTTGACATGCCAATACTGGTGGTCGTTAATGGCGACTGCTTGCAAGAGGTTTGTGAGTAGCTGCGATGTGTGACAACACATCAAGGCGCGGAGGACCAAGCCACAAGGGGAGCTGCAACCATTGCCTGTACCAGAGAGGCCAAGGACAGACATCTCATTTGACTTCATTGGCGGGATGCCTGTGACGCAGCAAGGTAACAACACAGTGTTGGTGGTGGTGGACAAGTTCTCCAAGATGGCACACTTCATCGCATGTCCCGAGAGTATCACAGCTGCCGGGATAGCTCAACTCCTCCTCAGTCATGTTGTCAAGCTGCATGGATTGTCGTAGTCGGTGGTCTCAGATCTCGATCCACGCTTCACTTTGCGATTCTCGAGAGACCTCATGGAGAAGCTGGGCACGCGGGTGCAAGTGACCACGGTATACCACCCACAGAGCGATGGGAAAATAGAGCACATTAAGCAGACATTGGAGTAGTTGCTACGGAGCATGGTCCCACCGGATGGAGACGGTTGGGAGGAGAAGCTCGGAGTAGCAGAGTTTGCCTACAACTCAGCGGTGTCAGCATCCACAGGGAAGTCACCGTTTGAGGTGGTGTACGGCCACCAGCCACTGAGCCCTGCCGCCCTTGCTATAGCAACATCTCTTTCGGCTGTGCAGCAGATTACTGAAGGGTTTGCCACCACTTGGGACGTGGTGCGGCAATGGCTATTGAAGGCACATAAGCACCAGAAGCGGCAGGGTGATAAGCATCGCTCTGCGAAGGAGTTCCCAATGGGATATCGGGTGATGCTGAACTCTGCTAACCTGGTATTGAAGGGAGTTGGGAGTCCCAAGCTGAAACCGCGATGGATGGGTCCGTTCCGTATTCTGGAGAGGCGGTCGGCCGTTTCATACAAGCTGGAGCTGCCAGCTCATTACTCCATCCATCCGGTGTTCCACATCTCCCTGCTTTGTGCCTGTCGCGACCCCAACACCTTCTTCTAGGGCCGTGGGACAGCTCCACCTCCTACTGTCCGGGTTGAAGGAAGTGAGGAGTTTCAGGAGGAGAAGATTCTGGCGGACCGCTTGAGGGGACGACGGTGTGAGTTTCTGGTGTAGTGGAAGGGGTACCCGACGAGGCATAACTCTTGGGAGCCAGAGGCGAACTTCCATGTCGCGGTACCAGCACTGTTCTCTAGGAGTATGTTCGGCGCATCGAGATGTCGTGCCTCCGACGGGGGGGAGGGGGGTGAATGTAATGAGGTGTCCTATTCTTACTGGCATATTGGGGGCCTCACCCAGGATTTGGGGACACTCGGGGCATTTTCTGATTTTTGGAAATATGACGGGCGGTGTGGCTTGACCCCGACGGCTCGCAATTGTGAGGAGGAGCGAGCGAGCGAGCGAGCGCGTGAGCGAGCATCGGCGTGGAGGTCACGCCGGCGCTAGGGGGCTATTTCGCGCGAACCCCCACGCAGCGTGCCGAATACGCCACGCGGGGGTGGCTTCCCCTTCTCGACGGGCAGCGTATCGTATACGCTACCCGCCGAGGGGTTTGTCTTGATGGCGGGCTCTTGACAGCGCGCGCGGTCAACGGCGACAGCAGAACAGTGGCTGTGACCGTACGACGGTCGCAGCACTCCCGGTGGAGTGCGCAACAGGGTGACCACACCCACCGCCGGGAGGCATACGGGAGCAATTAGGCGGCTCGTCGAGAGACAAGATCGACCGTCGATCTTGACGATCGACGGCCGAGAACTTCCCGCACTAGGCATTAGGTGCAAGTAAAGAACCAGGTTCAGGTGCAAGCAGAGCACCGAATTTAGGTACAAGTAGCTTGTCGTAGCAAGCTAGGAAAGCAGTAGGCTGAGGCCTGGGCTAGCCAGCCGATTAGTATAGATACCCTGTACTCAATTCAATCTCATCAACCTGTATTTTCCAGCTCTGGTTTCCAGACATCTCCAAGTCTATCTTTCCGCTGCGACTGTGCTCTCCACGCACCAAGGCTAAATCTCCAGAGAGCACCCACTCTCACAAGACTAGGTTGTTGAACAACAATCTGAAAGCACCAGTCGCAATGAAGTCCTTTCTTCCCCACGTTCCCTTTCAGATGTTAGCTTCCCAAACATTTCTTGATAACACATAGTGGGTAAGGAAAAATAATTGTCGCATTGTAGTAGTCGGCACATAGGAAAGAACTGCATGCATGTGCTTATCCCATTTTTCACATCATGAGCACAAGTTCTTTGAGTTTTTTAGACCTTAAGAGGTTTTAGTTACTTCAAGCAACAAGATGACCATGCCAACCCCTTTTTGGCTACAAACCACAGCATTATGCAACAACGTGGGTCAATAACACTTGAAAGCTGTCAGAAAGCGTGCAACCCATGTTCACGCACGAACGCACTAGTATGAATCTGGTAAGCCCTCAATGTGAACGACCCCTCTTACCAGTGCACTTGTATCTTTTGCATAATCAAGTATTTTCTTTTAAAGTGAACTACTTTGGTATGCAATAAAACAAGTCAAAGGGGAGGAAAACTGACAAGCTTACATGGACATGGTCATCGATTTTGTACACCGGGCTCTAGATTTGCAACATTATTGTGCTACAATATCTTGCAAGTGGATTTTCCCCATGTTCATCCCAACACATGGGATAAGGAGGTTTACACCAAACTAGTTCAAAATTCTAGACAAAATGCATCAAGCCGCCCCATACCAAGATGAATTGGTTGGTGTTCTAAGCCATCTTTTATGGTTTAAACTTTGATGAAAAGGAGCTCTCCATTGGTGAATACCATGACGTGTTTTTTTTGACATTTTGAAGTTTGAATTCCAAAACTCTGGACATAGCTTTTCACTAGTTGCGAGTTGCGTGTCCCGCAATGGTCAAGTCTGTGACAATACCATGTTGCATGGAAATTCTCATTCAGGACATGTTGTACAGCCGTAATGGTTTTCAAGGCCTTAGCTCCAAAAACCAGTCATGGTTGTAGAAGTCACCATCGTGCATGTGCTGACGGTTGAGACGAGCGAAGATTGAAGTATGGGGGATGGTTTGACTTCACGGATGACATCATTGATCCTAAGGTAAATCTCCCATATGTGTGAAGCAAGAGCACAATGTATAGCTTCTTGCTGATGTATTTCTTCCATGGTGGGATTGTGTAGGGAGATAGAGAACAACACAGAGTGCCCAGAAGACATGTACGTACGGAGCCCGAATAATCACTTTAACGAAGAACGTTACAATGTGACTATATGACATGACTGAATTTCTCATGTTTGTCACGTGAGAACCGGAGGCCTGGATTTTGGACCTGTTGTTGTAACTCTGCAAACCTAACTAATTCAAAATTTAGTTCAAAAGCTATAACCAAGTGGGAAGATACTTCACCTCTCTCCGGCAAGCCATACCTCAAAGAGGTTAAGGACCATTCCCGCGCGCGATGAGCTATTAAGTTGCCCGCGCAAACTTGAAGGTCGATCGCAGACATCACTTGGTTGATTTCGGAACCGTATCTTGGTGCGCCTTTCAACGCGGCCCGGAGCTGCTTCGGTCCTGTTTGGAGTGGGCCGATGGACTGCTTAAGGCGCTGTCCCCTCAGACAGTTTGGATGGCACCACACGGCGTTTTAATGGCCACACGAGCGGTGGCGATGGCGTGAAAGTCGGTGGCGTACGGCTCCTGGCTGTAGCACAGGTGCAGGAGGAGCAGCACCCGGCAGCAGCAGCTTACCGCAGCCAAAGCCTATGAATTGCAGGCGTTGAGGGTCAGAGCATTTCACGCCTTGAATGCAGCTGCTACACGAACCAGGAATCTCCTTGACCGCCACAGAAGCGCAACTTCGCACCCATGGGGCCCCGCATGCCCCTCCTGCTCGAGGCCCGTGCTGGGCCGTCCACGCCATTCCATCTGCACCTCCGTACCCCCCTCAGTGAGTGCGCCAGTGCGTCCAAAGGCACCGGCGTTAGGGACTTGGGTGGTGGGACTCTTCGTGTCGTCATCAACCGCATTAACGGGCAGTCCGCCAATGCAGCTTCTGTCCGCTCGGCTTCCGTTGAGCAGTGTAGGTCTGGGATGCACGCCGGACTGTCCGCGTGTCCGTGGGATTGGCGGCTGAGCAAATCTTGCGTAGCATGTCCGGGGTTGCAGCACCAGCATCGGCGGCAGCAGCAGCAACAGCAGCAAAGACGGAGAGTGATGTGGCAAGTGCGGGCACAGGCGCAGACGGCCACCAAGGAGAAGGGTGGAGGGAAGAAGAAGGGAGGAGGAGGAGGAGGAGGAGGAGGCGGACGGGGAGGAGGAGCGCCGGGTTCAGGTTTTGGCAAGAAAGTTGCTCCCAAGGCTCCGCAAGGTAAGGAAGTCTGAAGACGCTCCACGTTTCACATTCTTAAAATTTGTGGACTTTTTTAATCACGTTTGAAAAACGTTTTTGCATGGCTCCACGAGGTCAGGGAGAGTCTTACGATGCTCTATCTCTTCCTTCTTTCTTCCTTTTTTCCTGGAGCAGAGTCATTACCGTAGCTGTGGGTTTCAGACATATGACGGTCATGCATGCTGTTTCAACCATCCATGACCGCAGGCCATTCTTTGCAGGTGGGTGGATGGAAACCTGTTGCATTGGCCGGTGGCTGTCTTTCTCGTTCGCTCTCCTGCTCCCTTCCCGAGAGCCATGGCGCCACGGAGCCTTCCGAGCTGCGGCAGTGACTGGTTGCGGTCCTGGAGTCAGGACGGCCTTCTGCCTGGTATGACATCAGGATGACATCAGCAGCTTCTGAGATGAGCGACTGCGCATCCCTCAGAAAATGTCTACAGACCATTCTGTGTTCTGGTCATGCCAGCATAGGCGCATTCCGCCGTCGCGTTGGCATGTGGTGGAGCTACCTCCATGCCTTGTGGTCAGTGTTCCGTCAGCGCAGTGGGCTCCACCAGGGGGGCGCCCTCGGGGTGGCCTTCCGCCTTCGACCTCTTCTCGCCTGCTGTGCCCGCCGACGCGGCAGGTACTTCAACTGCTGTTTGAAGCCAACCCCGGCTGCTTCGACCGTGTCACGCCAGGAGAGGTCGAAAAACCCCCACACTGTCTTACGGTGGTTCTCCTCACACGGTTGTGTGAGGAGATTGTTGGAGGACCACAGCCAAGTGGGAAGGATAAATCAAGCTGGATTCTGTCCCACCTGGGGACAGCAGATCATTGTGTTCTCACAGACGGTCATTGGGAGAGCTGCTGAATCTTGATTTGAGGGAAATACCGAAACATTCCTTTAGTACTTGTGGTTCGAGCTCCCAAAACGCTCCCAAAATGCAGCCTCCACCGAGATCAGTTCCCGCCACAGCTTGAGTCGGCGACGTTCCTGTACCCGCAGCCATTCCCGCTATTGCACCTGCCATTGTGTGTCTATCGGTACTCTTGTGCTCCGACCGCCTTGTGGTGGAAGCACAGGTGTGGAAAGACTCCCTCTGTTGCAGGCAGTAGGATAGCAGGCAAACCCTAACTCAAGAGCTGCCAAACCTTGACTTGAGAGCTTTCATATCCCAACCCGAGAGCTGCCAAACCCTCGTTTGAGAGCTTCTAAACCCTACCATGAGAGCTTTCCAAACCCCTAACTTAAGAGCTTCCAAACTCTCACTCCGGAGCTGCAAAACCCCAACTTGTGAGCATAAAAACCCTAATACCAGTTCTGCCAAACTTTGACTCGAGAACTTCCAAACCCTCCGTTGAGAGCCGCCAAACCCGAAGTTGAGAGCTGCCAAAGCCTAACGTGAGAGCTTTCCTAACCCTAACTTGGTGTTTGGGTCCCCCAAGCTGTGGACTTTGGATTCGTTTCTTCTCTTGTTGGCTTGCGTGTGCTGCACTGGTGCAAGCTGAGACCCTCATATGCATTCTTCGTCCCGCTTTCTTCATGTGTGTGTGCGCCTGTGCAAGTCCAGACGCACAGACTCTGTTGCGGCGGTCGGATTTTGTTTTTTTCTGAACGATTTGGAAAGCGTTTCAGAAAAGAAAGAAGAAGAGAAAAACCTCTTCTTCGTGCGTGCGTGTGTGCGCCTGTGCAGGTCCAGACGCACAGACTCTGTTGCGGCGGTCGGATTTTGTGTTTTTCTGAACGATTTGCAAAGCGTTTCAGAAAAAAAAGAAGAGAAAAACCTCTTCTTCGTGCGTGCGTGTGTGCGCCTGTGCAGGTCCAGACGCACAGAGTCTGTTGCGGCGGTCGGATTTTGTTTTTTTCTGAACGATTTGCAAAGCGTTTCAGAAAAAAAAGAAGAAGAGAAAAACCTCTTCTTCGTGCGTGCGTGTGTGCGCCTGTGCAGGTCCAGACGCACAGACTCTGTTGCGGCGGTCGGAGCAAGAGTACGTGAGGATGCTGGAGGACTACCACCAGTGGGAGGCCAGCCAGGGCAAGCACTACAGTGACGACGGCGGCACCGCCAACGGCGCAAGCGCGTCAGACGGCCAGCGGTCTCTCGTGCGCGAGTTTGTGGTGTGCGTGCGTGCCACCGCCAGTGGCAGAAGCAACGGCGTTGGCGGCAGCGGAGGCGACGGGGGCGGAGGTGTGGGAGGGGGAGGGCGGGCTGGAAGGGGGAACCTGCTCTCCGACTGGTTGCCTGTGGCAGAGCTGCTCCTGCAATCTGAGATGGAGGCTGCAATGGCCATACCCTCGGCGCTGCCCTTCCTCTGCAGGTACGTGAAAGACTGCACTGCTCTTTTTTGTTTTTTGTTTTCCCCGCGCTTCGCAAAGCATTCGGTCAGTCCAATCCTGGCAGGCTGGAGGGAGGTCTGGTTGGTGGCCACACTTCCTGTCCCAGTCGTAAGGCGTCCCGACTCAAACCTGACTACAAGTTTCAAATTTCACAAACAGTTTGTTTCACTCCGAGGATGGGGGGGGG
>SZWC01001225.1:262587-294479 GCA_023375785.1 Penium margaritaceum | reverse complement strand
TGTGCACTCACCAACGCCAAGCTCAAGAGATGAGCAGATTGGCGTGGCAGGGAGCGCTGCCGGCGCCCAGGTTGGCACCGGCAATGCATGCGTGGCAGGCGCCGCGTCCACAGTGGCGTTTGCAGCCGTGGCACACGCCTCACGTGTCTAACGGCTTTGCCTGCTATTACTGTGGCGATCGGCACCATGGCTGGCGCCAGTGTCGCCAGCGCCATGCCGGGTGGCGACCGCCCTGGATACGGCTCCACCCTTCTTCTCCATCCGACTCAGAGACGTTGGCCGACACTGTGGCACCCCTCAGTTGAGCTATGGCAGTGTTGTATGCTGAGCTCCAGGGTCCGAAGCGCATGGTGCAACAGCTCACAGACCATGTGGTCTGTGAGCGGGCCGTTGTCACCATGCCGCTACGGACAGCTACATCTTCCTCCTCTCCATCCTCACCTCTGTCAGTTTCATCACCTGACGATGCCACGCCTCCCGACCTTAGCTCCACATCTGACGCCCTCCGCTCTATGCTGGAGTCAGTTGGAGTCATCCCGACCGTTGACCCCTCCACTTCTGTGGTAGTCCCTTCAGCTCGACGTCATCGCGCTCGCACTCGGCACGCGAGGCAGCGGACGGCACGTTTGGCAAGACGTGCCCAGGAGGCAGTAGCAGTCGCAGCAGTGGCAGACGTCACCACCGAGATGACTCCCTCGTCCCCAGTCGTAGGGCTGGTGCGGCATCCCTTCGCAGCTTCTACTGGTGCGTCGGTCGAGGGGGGGATGGAGTGTCCGCCGACGACCACCGGAGAGTGCAGGAGGGATGCGATAGACGGTGCTTCACGACAGGGCGCTCTCAGTGAGGACGAGACATCCGAGGAGTGGTCCGACGTGGAGTCGGAGACGGACGAGTGGTCTGACGCGGAGTCGGAGGCAGACATGGAGATGGAGATGGAGATGGAGACTGCAGTTGACGTAGCAGAGACCACGACCACAGAGGCGGGTGTGGCAGTACCATTGGATGGGGTAGTAGTAGCAGCAGCGGTGACGGCCGGCACATGTGGAGCAGACGTCCAGGCAGTGGGTGTGTCGGCAGCCATTGACGTCGTGACAGAAGCAGTAGTTGCAGTCACTGCTACTGACGGGACGCCGACAGTGGACGCACTTTTTGGTGCAGACACTACGATGGTCGTCGTTCCTGTAGCAGCCGGTACAGACTCGGCAGGGGTAGACGTTCCCTCAGTCTCAGCATCAGCCATTGCAGATACACATGCGGAGGGGGTACCTGGAGAGGCAGGAGACGTCGAGGTTTCCAGCACTTCCGCTATGACCGGTGCCGTTGCGGTAGCTGTCTTTGGAGGCGCAGCCGTCACGGAGGATGCAGCTCGAGCAGTAGCTGATGCACCAGCAGCCGAGCGGGCCCCTACGCTCGAGCATTTACACTCTGCGTTTTGAGACCAGGAGGATGCAGTGGCACGTGCCGAGAGGCACCTACAGGACCTCACGCTTGAGCTACGTGCAGCGAGCACACGTTGGAGCACCGTAGATGCTGCGGGTCGTCGCTTAGCAGCAGTAGACGTCGAGGATGTGTACACACGTCTCGAGGCTGCTGAGTGGACGTTCCACGGTGCAGTGTGGAGACAGTCGGACTTGCGCCAGCAGTTGGAGGAGGTGATATCAGTGGATGCTTCAGTAGCGACGGCCCGTGCAGGAGCAGCTGTAACAGTGGCCCACACTGTTGACAGCCGAGTGGCGGTTGTGTCCGCGGCATCAGCTGAGCCTACAGCAGTCATCCCTACAGGCGCATCTACCGTGGAGGATGCAGAGCGAGCTGCAGACCTCCGGCTCATGGCTGCCCTGACCGGCATCGCTCACACCATGGCGGTTCCAGCCGACGACACACCTGCGCACGTCCGAGATACAGTACCCGTCCCCGAGCGCCTGCGCTCCGCGTTCGACGAGCAGGAGGTAGATGTGGCTCGAGCGGAGGCGCACGTGCACGGTCTCATGGCCGAGCTTTGCGAGACCAGCAACCGTTGTTACACTACGGATGTTCCAGCACGGCAGGCTGCCGAGGAGTGCGTGGAGGATGTGCACACGCGTCTTGAGGCAGCTGAGAGGTCTTTACAGGATGCACGTCGGAGACGAGCGGACGCTCAACGGCAGGTGGACGATTGGTTGCGTACCAGGGGTTGGGAGGAGCCCCGGGACACTGTACGGGGTCCCGATGACGGCGACGATGCAGCAGAGGCAGATTCACCGACGGATGCCGACGTCCGACCAGGAGTTAACGGCCGAGTGACAAGTGTGCCAGCAGCAGCAGGTGCCTCTACAGTAGCACCTCTTGCAGATGCAGACGCTGCAGATGCCGACACTTTGTCTGGTGTCGACGCCCTACCAGCAGCTGGTGGCCAGGTGACGGATGATTCGACGGCTGATCTACGCGATGAGGCGGCGACGCTGCAGGAGGCCGTGGCTCGTGCCGAAGCGCACGCGATCGAGGTCCATCATCAGGTTCGTTCCGCGACTGTCCGCCTACATGCCGCAGATGCAGCCGCGCGGCCGACAGCTGCAGCAGAGCTCGACGAGCTATACACGCGTCTCGACGCTGCAGAGTCCGCGTGGTTGTGTGCAGCTCAGCAGCTGGCAGACAAACAGCAGGTGATGCAGTTGGAGGAGGCCCTCAGCGCTTCACCAGTCACAGCAGCAGGTGACGACAACAACGACGACGACATCGACGACGACGACAGCAACGACGGCGCTCCAGGATGAGGCTATGTGCGAGCACATCCGACCAGCATCATCGTCACCCTTACTGTTGTTTTTCAGGGGTGTGTGGCCATGGGGGAGCCATGCTCCCTCCTGAGGGATTGTGTTAGGCGCGGCCATCAGCTTTGCTTGAGCTGTCAGCCTATGCAGCCCAGGGGGAGTGTTGGTGTGTGGGTCTTGGCCTGACACTCTTTTGAGGACAGCGAGGTTACTTGGGGTGTGGCATGATGCTATGGTTGAGGTTATGGTGGTCGAGACCCGCACACCTGGTGAGTGCCACCGGTGTGACGTGGAGACCCATTGCCTCCGTGTGTTATGTATGATCCATGTATGGTGTGGTCGAGACCCAGACACCCGAGACATTTTCCGAGGTCACGAGGAGACCTTGTTTCTCTGTATCTCTTGCATGATGTTTGACACGTAGGTGTGTCGTGGACTTCTTGCATGGTCGAGACCCGGGCACTTGGTGGGATGCACCATTGTCACGAGGAGACCCTGTGCTGTGGTATGCTTGATCAGTGCTCGCCATGATTGGTTGCCCGAGCGATCCTGTTGTGCCATTGCTCAGCCATTGTGGTGTTGACGGATGTGTCAGCCAGGGGGAGTGTTGGTGTGTGTGGCTTCCACCCGTCACGAGCCATGGCCGTGGCAACTACGGGTGTACCCGGAGCTGATGGAGAGCGGCGGCCGCATTGGAGATCGTGACGACCCGACGGGACTCCGGATCGTCCAGGGACTTATCCTGCAGCTATGACATGACAGGTGTGACGCAGATGGTGGTCGAGACCCACGCACCCGGCAGCCTGTATCGGTGCGATGAGGAGACCTGCGACTTTGGTGTGCTTCCTGTCGTGGAAAGCACATGCTGACGTCTTGGTACTGCACTCGTACATTTATGGGTACTCTCAGTGCAGTTCAGAGTGCTCGAGAGTTTTCTCGGTGGACAGGCCATTTTGGCCGATTTCCTTGTTTTGCTTGCTATTCGCCACTGGATGATGCAAACCCACCTTGCGTGGGTCCGTTGCGTAGAGCTCATCGTTCTGCACGTTCTGGTGCAGGCAACGTGTGATTCTGACACCTGAGCAGTGAGTTACGGCCAAAACTGTGGTTTTAGGCCAGTTTGAGCAGGTACAAAAATACCGCCGCCCCTAGCGACTCTAGGCGGCCAGCAACTATTTAGGCGGATTGTTGCTCAGTTGTCATTCTATCTCTGCAATTATATTCATATTGAGCTTCCTGACACTCTGCTTGTGTCCCTACTCAGACCCTTGCAGTTTCGTGCATGACTTGTGACTGTCGTCACACACTGACTGAGCGCTGACGCTTAGTTAAGTGGCAAGCGGTTAGGAAGGTTCCAGGAAGTTCTTCTTATAGCCGATTCGCCCGTCGTTGAGCGAAAAATAACCTAGGTACCCATCTGACGCCGCGACCGCCAGGCCAGTAACAACGAAGAAAGAAAATAGTCTATGTCGAGGCACCATGTCATGGGTCGTCGATGCATGACATTGACCTCATCCGCAGTTATCACAAACCCCAAAAGGTGGGGTTTGTGACACTTTTTGCGGATGTTTTCGTAACGTTTCTGGGGATTTTGAGACTCCCCATGTGTTGTGCGGGCGCCTAGCAGGTTTTAAAAACAAAACCCAACCCTCCAAAACTTATCTGGAATTAGTTTGTTTTGGGTTTGTTGCTTCAACCCAATGTTTGAAAGTTAAACGTCATGCGTTTTTTTTCTGTTTCCCTTTAGCCGAAGCTGGATTTCCGGAGTCACCCTTGTGATCGAGGACTCGGGCCGATCGACGATCAGCGACAAAAGTCGCTGATCGTGGACCTCGCAAGCCGTCGATCGAGCATCAGCTGATCAACGACTAGCGAGGTGCGATCGACGCCTCTTGTCGTTGACCGTCGATTGGCCGGATGGCCATGACGAGTTTTTTTTTCTCGGCCGTCGACGCATGCCGCGAGCAAGCATGATTTCGTACTGGGCTTAACTGTCATCTTTCTGCCAGTGCTGGGCGGATTAGAGTCATACTTTGCGTTTTATGGGTATCTGAGCTCTTTCACCCTTCCTTTCCGCTTTACATCCCATACCTTTCTCACTCCTCTTGCTTCAACGAAACTTCTTACACTAGTGAGCAAGGTTATTTTGCAAAAAACCTACTTGAATGTACCTCAGAGTTTCCTCCCCACTTACACTTTCAGCTATAAACCCCCTCACACATAATTGTAGCCTTGAACCTAAAATATGATACAGTAGTGTAACCTTCATCTATGTGACACACATGTTTTTACACACCTCCTCACGCACTCAGCACATACACTTCCACAAAACAGCACCACACCTTCTACAATTCACTTGCTTTAATCACTCAAATCGTTTCAAAACTGTGAAAGTCTATGTAAATGTAACTGGTGTAAACGTGCACCTCCACATGCACACCTCAGTTACACTTTCAGACCTCACGTGCCACACCCACCTGACTCTAGCCTTGTCCAAACAACCCTTGACACTAATGAACAATTCCAAGCACACTTCACTCATATTTCCCAACACCTCGATATTCACTCCCCATAGACACTTTCACCCAAAGACGTCCTCCCCATCCCCTCCGGCCCACCCGAATCTCATTACACAAGCTTACATATACAATCACAAAATTATTTTCAAGAATGCAGTTACGTATGCACTTATTTATACACACTCGCCTCCCAACATACAATCCACATAGTGTCCTCTAACTGAATTCCCATATCATTATTGTAATAGAGCACAACTTCCTACAACCTTCATATCACACAACTTTCCTTCATACACACCACTTCTAGTGCATAAAACTGCTTTGATTAACTCTACCTAATTTCTTCTAGGAAAATTGACATACAAAGTAGCCACCATCTGAGCCAAGTGGTCAACGTCAACATTGAGAAATCACGAGGAACAATTTGATTTCGCGGTTATGGTGTGTGGACTCATGAATGATCCTACAAGGTTTTTGGAAGCAACAAACAATATTCTGCGGCCAAACTTTGACGATTTTGTGGTTGTCTACCTCGAGGAAATTTTAGTGTGCAGTTGTATCCCGGAGGAGCACGGTGGAAACCTCCAAAAAGTGCAAATAGTTTACAAAGAGTGAAATTCTTTGATAAGCTCTTGAGGTGAGAGATTGTCTGCAGTTCTATCAAGTTCTTGGGTCACCTCATCAGCGGCGGTTGGATCACCATGGACCTGAAGAAAGTGGCAATAGTCGTTGACTGGGCGACACCATTAAATATTCAAGACGTCTGGGTATTCTTAGAATCGGAGAAATGGCTGATATATCCGCGCAAGCGTCAGAAAATTCCTGAGATATCCGTAGCTTAAATATATACCGTAGTGTCTTTTACATTCGCCTAAAATAATTATTTTGCTTTGTCCACTCGGGCACTAAATTAATTCTAGTTCTTTGGACGAAACACTCTCAAAATTATGAGGTCCTCGCTCTGGTACACATTGTTCCGCGGACGAGCTCATGCCTGGCCGCCGGGATTCCAGGACGCGTGTGGTGGAAAAATCCACGTCGTCCTGCGCAGTTCTTGGAGGGTTGCGCGCTAGCCTTGGGAGACTGCGAGCATCGGATCGCCGTCCGATGCTCGTAGTCGCACCCCGACGAGCTGCGAAGCGTGGAAAGTGCACGTCGTTCCTTCCACGGCTCGAACTTCAGGTTCGAACATCCGAAGTTAGAGGTACAGACCTGGGTCGTGAATAGGCAGTTTGACCATTAACAAGCACCAAAATTTATGAAATGCCCATGGACGAATCAGAGTATAAATTACTTTACCCAAAATTATAGTCGAATATAACTGTCACTTAATTTCATTCTAGAAAATAGGCAAATATAAAAGACACTACGGTACCACTCCATATCCAGTAAGTTAAAAAAAAGGCCAAATTGATCCGGGGGCCCTGGTTCACGGCCAGACCTGACGCGAGAACCTGCAATGCCGGATCCATCAGCGCTGGAGCCTGCATTCGGGCGGCGACCAACCCGAGAGCCCTGCGCAGAGCCGCAGGCTTCGAGATAGCCGGTTGATGAGCCGGTCTCTGGCTCCCCGCCGTCAGAAGAAGGTCGCGGTCGACTGCATCCTGTCTAGTCGCCGTTCAACAAAGGGCCTATGAGGGTTTTCAGAATAAACCAACGAAAATGACTGGGTTTGCGAAACAACCCTGATTTCGTCGGTAACAGCTACTAAAAAACCGCCGATTAGATCTTGCTGTCGGAGAACCCATAACAAACGGGAAGACATTTTTTCTGTGTTGACTTTGGCTTTCGCTCCGGTCGGTCAAGGGCCCCTCATCCGCGGCTTGGCCGGATCGCGATCTGACCAACCCGGATCCAGCGGGAGGGCCCCGTTGTTGCTGAGATTGGCCGGCAGGGCTCCACGGTTTATGAGATCGGCCATCGAGGCCCCATAGTTGGCGTTCTAGGGAAAGGGACCGCGTAATCAAGCCGCCATACAAACAAGGACCCCGACGTCGAACTGCCCTAAAAAAAATGCCAAGTCCATAGTTATGGCCATGCCCGATTGGCGACTGAAGTCGCCGATTGAGCGAAGCGATGGGGTTGATGTGTCACCCCCTCGCTTCGCTCCCCCCACCCTCCCCCCTCCCCCCTCCTTGCGAGAAGCGCGATCGAGTGAAAACGTCTTTTAAAAAAATCCGGAATAGCAAACCCATTTTTATCCATGCAAACCGCTCTCAAACCCTACCCCAAATTACAGTCGGGGTTTTAGGGCTTTATTTTTGTGCGGGCTCTTGCTGGGCCCCGCGGTAGCGGGGCCAAGAAGGTTCCCGTGCAACGCATGGGGTGTTTCGGACCCCCTTCTCAAAACCCTCGCAATCGTTTGTGATAAAAGTCACAAACCCCTCTATTGAGGGATTTGTGATTTTTCTTCATGTCTGACGACGTCCGCATGATGTCGCTCGATGGCATGCAACGTCGACATAGTGTGTGCATTCGGCTATAGCATACTTTTTTGCATGCTCACTGGATATAGCGTTAACAAAGAAGCGAAAAGTTCCAAAAGTGGATATGGCGTGGTTAATGTGCGAAACGTGGATATGGCAATAGATATCGAGAAGTCTGTGGATATATGGTTACTCTCCCGTTTTAGAATCCTATAACTATGGCCACTGATTTGTAAAGGACTACGCTAAGGTGTTTGCGTAACTTTTTGATCTCACTCAAAATGACAAGAAGCAGATTTGGGGGATGGCTCAATACACTTTGGTAGAAGTTTTTACGCCGTGTATGGAGCCAACATGTTCACATAGAAAAGGTTATACGTCCCCAAACTCAGCAGAAACAACAATCGGTATTCCACTGGTCCAATGCGCGCGACAATGAGAAATGTCCCAATCCACTTCAATAGAAGTTTTTGTACCCATGGTCACTTAAGCCGAAGTTTCATAGTGCCTAGCATCACCTTGTCGCCAATGTCAAATGAGACCTCATGACGACTTTTGTCGGCACATGCCTTGTTTTGTTGCCAAGTCCCTTGACGGTGATCCTTCACCTCCTATAAAGAGGAGTCTATATGTTTGGCAAAGGCTTGAGTAGAAGGAACTTGACCCTCTTTACTCCCACTCTTCACCAATGAAGACGGTACCACTGGATTCCGACGAGTACTAAACAGAAACAGTGTTAACTGTGTGGATTCATCCACCGAATTGTCAGTTTCAAAGTCTTCTGGTGCAAGGATTTTTTCACAGACATTCATGACGGGATCCACACACATGCAAATTAGCTAATGCAGAGTACGATGCATGCACTACTCTACTGTTCTTAGATTTCAACAATTGGAGGTTTACGGTATATAAACTTCTTAGAGAAGATTTTTGAAGTATGAATGAATTCAGTGGTCTAAAAATGTAGCCGGAGGGCCGGTTCGGCCCTCCCACCTTGGGATAGCGAGGGGGTGGCCTCGCACAGCCACCCCTCTACACATCCACCCCTCGCTATTGCAAAGGTTGGCCGGTGACCAGCCACCCGCTGATTACCGGCCGGCCGGCGACCGGCCGGCTGGCTTGCCGGCGACCGGTTAAGTGATCGGTCGGCCACCCGCCGGCAAGCTACCAGCCGCCAATCAAGCTGATGGCTTGATCGGTGACCATGAGGCTGCAAGGCCTCGAGGTTCGAGGCCTGTGGCCTCATGCCCTGGCCCTCGTTTGCCTTCCTCACTCGCGAGAGCAAGCGAGGATGAGGGATAGAGCGAGAGCGAGAGCGAGGTGCGCACAACAAAAGTCGGTGCGAAATCATCGATCGTTCCTCGCACACGACGATTTTACGCCGACGTGTAAAAAACTAATCTCAAGTTTGTTTAAGATGAACTTTGACTTTCAAACCATAAAACTTGTGCAAACGCACGAGTTCGGGACAATACCCCCTTGTTTTGGACCCAAAACGAGGCGACGAGGTAAAAAAATAAATGGGCATCCGGAGAATCAAAACATTCAAGTATTCCTATACGGGTCGTTGATGGCAATTGCTTCCACAAGTGATGAGGAGGCGAAAACCCCTCCAACGAGCTTTGGACGCGATTCTACGAACTCCGAAGACAACCTTAGTGTAGGATCTCGAGACACGATATGTTACAAAAATGGCCTCATCCGCATGAAATGGTTCCTTCATTTCAACGTTCAGAATGTGAAAGACACCATCAAAGTCCTAGATCTCATATCCCTTTAAATGATATTTATGTTTATTTATTTGTCTGTTTATTTGACATTATGTATTCTGTTTCTCATTCTGTATGAATGAGATAATTTATTGCATTCAATCAACCAAGAAAACAATTAATATAAAATATAAGAGCATTAGGATATGTTTGTCGATCATTTTGAGGGAAAAACACTATCAACAATTGAGACTCGCTACCAAAATACATCCTTTATCATAACTTACTAGCACCTTTCTATATGGACTGGATATAATGGTAAACTACAAGCCATGGTACTTCACGATTTTCAGGAATCTGTCCTGGCGTGCTCTGATCCACCACAAGTGTCCACAGCTGCTCAGTGCAAAGAGACTTCCAGGGGAGGTGTGTGCTTTGGGTCGCCACACACCAAGGGAGCAGAATTCTGGCAGAATGCAGGTTGCGAAAACTAAGAAGGGCTGAAGACAATTAAGAGTTAGTTATTTTGGTGAGAGTACATCAGTTTCTTATAGCCTGTGATCTAAGCTTTCAAACGCATCCAAGCACGCCCAAAACGGAGCAGTAGAGCCCCTGCTACGGTCGTTGAAGTGACCCATGGTGGAGCCGCCCATCATGCTCACGAACGGAAATGACGGGAGGCGCTTCACCGCCGACCAGTGGAAGCGCCCTCCCTGGCCCTCAAACGTGGAAGGAGGCTCTCCTACATCAAAGAAAACTCCCTTCCCTTGATGGCCCACGTGCCTTTGGAGCCCATTGGAATCGAACTCGGACCACCGGCGGTGGAATTATCGCGTCACCATGACGGATACCCAGATTCCACCCGCCTACCACCCGAACTTCGGACGGGGCTAACTTTCTGAATTCTCAACCAAATTGAGCAAATGGAAGCTTGAAACTGCATGGCAGAATCCAGGGAGTCCAATTCTGCAAACAGATCAGACATCCAACCACTCCCCAGTGGTAGATCCAGGAACCACGCAAACGGCATCCATGACAGGGGCACTTTTTTACAATCTCCCCTGTGCACCTTTCATGCCGGATGCCCTCATGCTCACTCATGCTCATCCACTCCTGTGCTATCAAGCCCTTCACAAATTGTCAACCTGAGCCCTGCAAGGCTGATGACGCGCTGATCTTGGGGCTGCACTTTGGTCAAGCCATCTGCGAGCATGTGCTTTGTGCTTCAATGTTGCAACACAACCTGTCCCTTCTCCACCATGTCGCGTGCGTAGTTGTAGCACACATCGATGTGCTTCTTCCTCCTGTGCTGCGTTGGGTTGTTGGCCAGCAAGATGGAGCCGGTGTTGTCCTCTTGAACCACTGTAGGCTCCTGCAGCGGCACGCCCAGCTCCCCCAGCAATCTGCGGAGCCACACCGCTTCCTTGACCGCCTCGGCCAGCGCAATGTACTCCGCCTCCACTGTGGAGGTGGCGACGCAGTTCTGCTTCCTGCTGCACCACGAGACCACTGCACCAGCGAGGAAGAACACGTAGCCAGAGGTGGGCCTCCTCCCGTCCACATCGCCGGCATAGTCCGCGTCCATGTAGCAGACCAGCCGCAAGGGGTCTGACTTCCCCTTTCCGTCGTACTTCAGGTGTGTGTGTCACGTTGTCTGCAAGTACCGGAGGATGCGCTTTGCCGCATGCCAGCGTAGTGGCCCAGGGTTGGCCACGTACCTGCTCACCTGACCCGCCGCGTCGGCCAAGTCCGGCCGAGTCGCCACAATGGCATACATGAGGCTGCCCACTACCGATTGGTAGGGCACCTCTGCCATGTCCTCATTCTCCTATTTTGTTTGCGGCGCAATCGCCGCACTCAGCTCACAGTTTGTGGAGACCGGACTGCCCACTGGTTTGCAGTCCTCCATGCCGAACCGCTTCAGGAACTCGGCCACGTACTTGTCCTGCCCCAGCTCAAGCGTGTGCGCCCTCCGGTTCCTCGTGATGCTCATCCCGAGGTAGTACTCCAGCTCCCTCATGTCCGTCATCCTGCTGCTCAGTTGCTCCTTGAGCTGCTACAAAGTCTACAGATCTGATGAGCACAGGATCAGATCGTCCACATAGAGTGCGAAAATCTGATGGAGTCCTCTGCTGCGCCACACGTACACGTTGTGGTCTGACTCACACGGCTTGAAGCCGAGCTACGCCATGTTGCCGTCCATTTGCTGGTACCAACACCTGGGCGCCTGTTTTATCCCGTACAAGGCCCTCCCCAGCTTGCACACCTTGCCCTCCGTCGCATCCACCCCCTCCGGCACCTCAAGGTAAATCTCGTTATCAATGATGCCGTTCAAGAATGCCGTTTTGACATTCATTTGGTGGATCTCCATATCCTTTGCGGCTGCCACCGCGAGGATCGTCTGGATGCTCGTGAACTTGGCGACGGGAGCGAACGTCTCATCATATTGCTTGCCTCTCCGCTGCGCGTACCCCTTCGCCACCAGCCGCGCCTTGTACTTCTTCAGCTTGCTGTCCTTGGCGAGCTTCACCTTGAACACCCATTGGAGCTGATCACCTTCACCCCCTCGGGCCGATCCACCAACTCCCAAGTGCCGTTCTAAGCAAGGGACGCAAGTTCAGATTTTATTGCTTCGTCCCACTGCTGCCCGTCAGGCCGTGCAAGCGCCTCTTGCACGGTTTTCGGCTCCGTTGCGGCTGCCATCATGCACCGCGCCATGCTGACCCTGCGGCCCGTGCTTGCGTCGTACCGCTTTGCCGCATTTCACTGCCTCTGACTGCGACGCGGCGCCCTTGGCGACGCCGGCCTCTGGTCCTGTTGCTGCTCTGCTGCAACGTTGTCCTCGGCCGCGGGCTCCCCCGCGTCAGCTGCTGCGTCTTGCGCTCCAGCAGCACCTGCACCTGCTGCAATGCCCTGTTGCGCTCCAACATCATCATCCTCCGAAGCATTGACCTCTGCAGCCGCCGGCTCCTCCTCATGCTCAAGGAGTTAAAACCACTCCCCCTGCTTTGAAGAGTGTGCTACGTCGATGGTGTCGCTGCTGCTGCAGTAGCTCTACTACTCGTCAAACGTGATGTCACGGCTGGTGATGACATCCTGCATCCGGGGGTTAAAGAGGCGGTACGCCTTGAGCGCACTCTCATACCCAACAAACGCGTACACCTTTCCATGCGGGTCCAGTTTGGAGTCTTTTCTTTGTGCGCCTTGCACCAATGCGTGCGCCTTGCACTCGAACGTCTTCAGGTGCGCCACGCTTGGCTTGCGTCCGCTCCACGCCTCCTGCGGAGTCTTCCAGCCACCTTTCCCCTTCAGTATTGCCATTGGGGTGAGGTTGGTTATGTAGCACGCCGTACTCACAACCTCGGCCCACAGGCTCCGTGGCAATTTAGAGTCCACGAGCATTTTCCGCGCCATGGTGAGTAGCGTCTGGTTCGCACGCTCCACCACGCCATTAGACTGTGGAGTGTACGGAGTGGTCGGCTGCCACTCAATCCCCTACTCCTTCAGCCACCCTCCGCAGTCCACGTACTCGCTGCCATTGTCACTATGTAGCGCTTTGACCTTGCGGCCAGTCTGCCTCTCCACAGCTGCGACATACTTCTGAAGCCGGTCCAGCACCTCGCTTTTTCGCTTCATGAAATAGACATAGAGCCTTCTGCTGCAATCGTCGATGAAGGTGATGAAGTACCGCGGGCCCTCAATGGACGGCGTCTTCATCAGCCCGCACACATTACTGTGTACGACCTCAAGCAGGTTCTCCGCCCGTCGCTGTCCGTCCTCAAATGATTTACGCTTTGCATTGCCCACGATGCAAGGCTCGCACTTGTGCTCCGCGGAATCTGCTGCTCTATCTGCTGCACCTGTGATGTGGAGGCCGCAAACCATGTCACGTTTTACCATCTCCTGCACGACTGTGGACGATGTTCGCCCCAGCCGCTAGTGCCACAGCTGCAGGTCTGCTCCCCCGCCTTTAGCGAGGTTCATGGCGCGTGCTTTCGAGTTTGCTGCATCTGCTACCAAGGGGATGACCTTTGTGTCAACAATGTAGAGTCCTCCCTCGCGCTTCACCTCGAGCACAACCTCGCCGTCCCCGTCCATCCGTATGACTGCACCTTTCCTGCGAAAGAGCACTTCATACCCCTTGTCCATCAAGCGGCTCACACTCAAAATGTCAGCCAGGCCGAGGACATGTTGCACATTCTGAATGACACGCTGCACCCTTCTACCACCAACCACCACCTCCACGTCCACATCACCTTGGCCGGCCGCAGGTTCGACCTTGCCGTTTGCAACCACCATGGACTTGGCAGACTTGGTGTAGTTGATGAACCCCGCCTTCTCAACTTGGGTATGCTCCTCCGCATTTGAGTCAAGGCACCGCCGGCTGGCGCCCTTCAGGTCTTGGTTCTTCGTGTCGTTGAGGAGTGCCTTCTTGCCTTTGGCGCTTTTGCCGCCGGCCTGCGCCTCCTTTAGACACTCCTTGGCCCAATGGTCCCCCTTCCAACAATTATGGCAAGCACCCTCATTGGCACCCTTCTTGTCATCGCCTTTACCCGCCGCCTCGCTTACCGCAGCTACTGCCACCCTGCGTTTTGGTGACCATGGCAGTTGAGGATGACGAGGTCTTGCCACCGCTCTGACGGTGCACCTCGTTGCGGATGTACTCGGCGACTGCGCCGTAGGTGAGTTTAGCCTCCTCCCAACCTCCCGGAACGGTGATGAGAGGGCTCCAACTGTCAGGTAGAGCCATGGGGAGTGCCATCGCCTACATCTTCGTGTCAATCTTCCACCCCACATAATTACATTGTGAGGCAAGAGACTCGATCTACTGCATGGCGGAAATGACGTCCTCACCCTCCTCGATCCTCACCGTCAAGAGTCGCTTCATTGTGAAGATCTTGTTGGCTCTGGATGTTGATTGGTGGATGGAGCAGAGCTTCTTCCATGCATCAGCTGCCAGCTCGCAGCCATGGATACAGCCCCACTAAGATTCATGTAGCGCTGACAAGAGGAACATCAGCGCCTCCATGTTCTTCTTAGCGAAGGCCGTCTCCTCTTCGTCCATTGCGTTTGCATCTTGAGCCTCCGTGCCCTTGATAAGCTCCAGCAGTCCTTTGTGCACGAGGTAGATCTCAAAATGCCACCTCCACAACCCAAATCTAGGGCCGCCCATGTACTTTTGGATGGGTGAGGACTCTGGCTTCTGCGCCATGTTGAACTTCTACGATGGACAGCCTTAAACTGCGATGGCGAAGTCACCCGGAGCGACACTCCCGTGTGTTGCAGGAGTCATGAACGTCTTGGCTGGTAGATCAGGGCCGTGGGACCATAACTCTTTCTCAGGAATCTGTCCTGGCCTGCTCTGATCCACCACAAGTGTCCACGACTGCTTAGTGCAAAGAGAATTCCAGGGGAGGTGTGTGATTTGGATTGCCACACACCAAGGGAGCAGAATTCTGGCAGAATGCAGGTTGCGGAAGTTGAGAAGGGCTGAAGACCGTTAATGGTTAGTTATTTTGGTGAGATTACATCAGATAAAAGCTTTCCAATGCATCTAAGCACGCCCAAAATGGAGCAGTAGAGCCCCTGCTACGGCCGTTGAAGTGACCCATGGTGGAGCCGTCCATCATGCCCACGAACGGAAGTGACGGGAGGCGCTTCGCCGCCGACCAGTCGAAGCGCCCGCCTTGGCCTTCAAACGTGGAGGGAAGCTCTCCTACATCAAAGAGAACTCCCTTCCCTGATGGCCCACGTGCCTTTGGAGCCCACTGGAATCGAACTCGGACCACCGGTAGTGGAATTAACCCGTCACCATGACGGATACCCAGATTCCACCCGCCTACCATTCGAACTTCGGACGGGGCTAACTTTCCGAATTCTCAACCAAATCGAGCAACTGAAAGCTCGAAACTTCATGGCAGAATCCAGGGAGTCCAATTATGCAAACAGATCAGACATCCAACCACTCCCCAGTGGTCGAACCAGGAACCACGCAAACGGCATCCATGACAGGGGCACTTTTTAACAACGATACCCTCGAAGAAGAGACGAGTGGTCTCCTCTGTGTTCAAGTCAGTGGTTTAGGAATTAAATGTGTCTTCATTGTTACAAGATCTAGAATCAATAGTATTTTATTGAAGCCACAAGATACTCAAGAAGACCACTGATAAATCCATGCTGACACACTCTCATGGAGTCCAAGAGAAAGGAAGTTGTTGAGGGAGTCCAACAGGCTTTTTTTGCTAGCCTTGCTTCAAGGACATGTACATTTCATGGAATAAGTTTTTGGAAATCGACACTCATGGGCACCAATATTGGTCCAAGTGTGAGTGTCCCGTTCTTCGAGGTCCCACGTGACCGTCACTGCCAGGTTGTGGGACTCAGAAAATATCTTTGCTTGAAGATCTTCCGAGTCCGGCACAAGAACTTTGATGAGCAATTGCGATTTTTGACATCAAAGATGACCTTCCAAAAATGATCGTGGCAGCCGACCGCATGAACAGTGGCGACTACAATGCTCGGATGCAGGAATCCAATGGCTGGCGACTCTAAGGCCTCAATCCTCGTTGTGGTGAAGGGAATTCACCGTCGATGGAAACCTCGTCTACGATGGCGATCGACGCCGTTGATCAACGCGATCAACGACGCTGCTAAACTTACGAGAAGCTGGGTCATATCTCGCGAGACTACCAAAAGCAGGAACGAAAGGCCAAAAAAATTCATAGACAAGAAAAGAGTGAGGAGTTGAGAAACGACGAAGGGCAGGAAAAGACAACGAGGATCCTGTCCGGTCGAAAAAATCTGCACCGACCGATTACCCAACTAAGCGACGCGGATCGCTGTAGCCGAGGGTTCCTAGGATTGCAAAGTTTGACGAGGGGTACGAGGACAACCAACCGGCAGTACTCCTACGAGTAACCGAGTGGTTGTAAGAGTCATAGAATGGTACCAACACTACAAGATGGAGGAGCTTCTCATAGTTTTGTCAGCAACGACATGGCTCGGAAGCTGGGTTTGCAGACCAAATCAGGGATATTTGAAGGAAAAATTGTCGACGGACGCCTGCAGATCCGTCGACTTCAAGAACCACTCCAACTGCAAATCTGAGATCTGTACAAAGTAATGGTCTGGAGGACTTGCTCAATGAGCGACCATGAAATCATCCTCGGACAAGATTTCCTGTTTGGTTACAATCTGCAGGTGGACTGGAGCAGCGGATCAGTCTACGTCGGCTTTAATGGCAAAAAGTGACACCTGCCTCTGGTCAAGCGACCCACGACACAATGAAAGTTACGGGGAGCAGTAGAGGTGGAAATAGCAGAGGAAGTTGAGGCAGCCACAAAACGCCAGTTGATATCTGTGGATGTGGCCAAGAGATACCTGCAACGTGGAGCCCAAGCGTGGCTAGCCCACGTGGAAGCAAAGGAAGCGGAAGAAAATGCAACTGCCGAGATGACACCAACAGCCTCGACACTAGAGAAGTTTACAGCAGTACCGAGGGAGTTTACGGAGCTCACAGAGGAGTTCAAAGGGGTTCTTCTTAACAAACTATTCCGAGAGCTACCACCGCAACAAAATATTGACCATCAGATAGACCTGAAACTGGACAGCAGACCACGGCAAAGGGGACCTATTGGATGAGCGATCACAAAATGACCAAAATCAAGAAGCAGCTAGACAAGATGCTCGGTCAGTGGTTCATCGGTCCCTCCACGTCACCCTATACAACACCAGCTCTCTTTGTGAAAAGGAAAACCAAAGAGATGCGGATGTGCATGGACTACCGAGCGTTGAACGATATCACCATCAAGAACCACTACCCCCTTTTGCGAGTGGATGAACTATTCAATCAACTCCGAGGGGCCCGAGTTTCAGCAAATTCACATACGCAATAGCTATCATCAAATCCACATACCTGATAAGGACGTCAAGAAGACGACATTCTGCACCAGATACGGGCATTTTGAGTTCATGGTCATGCCGTTTGGACTCACGAATACCCACACAACATTTATGGGGGCGATGAACAACATTTTGCGCCCTTACATTGACGACTTTGTTGTCGTGTGTCTTGACAAAATCCTGGTGTACAACCGCACCCCAGAGGAGCACAATGGCCATCTCTGACTATTTCTTGACATTTGGCAAAGAGAGGAAGTTTTTAGAAACCTCTTGAACTGTGAATTTGGTTGCCGTTTGATTGAGGTTTTGGGCCACATCATCGGCGTCGGACGGATCACTATAGACCCGAAGAAAGTGGAGGCGGTTGCTATTTGGACGAAATCCACAATTGTTCGGGACGTCGAGGTGTTTTTGGGCTTCTGCAACTACTACCGTCAATTTGTAAAGGACTATGCGCGAGTGTCAGCACCTCTCTCCGATCTCACCCGGAAAACCACCAAGTGGAATGGGAGGACTGTGAACAAGAAGCGTTCAACTCTTTTAGAAATGCTCTCACCTCGGCGCTAGCCTTACAAGTGGCAGATCCAACGGTGGACTACATCATGGCCACCGATACGTCTGATTGAGCCATCGAAGTCGTTCTCCTTTAAGGCAATGACGGTGGAGAACACCCGGTCGCGTAGATGTCGCAAAAACTACGTGGTGCAAGAAAAAGAGGTTTGGTGCAAGAGAAAGAGGTACTTGCATTCGTTGACGCGTTCAAGACATGGCTGCTCTACTTGGGATGCCGATGATGCATCTTTCACACCGACCATCATGCATCAAAGTATCTCAAGACCCAGCCAGATCTAGGCTGTAACAAACTCGATGTTTGGAGTTCTTCACATCCAACTTCGACTACGTCATCAGTTATGGACCTGAAAACACAAACCTGGTGGATGTTCTAAGTCGAAGACCAGATTCAATGGCTATGATCAGTACGTTGCTCGTCAAACGAGACCCGTACATCACGAAGCTGTTCGTGAAGGGTTACAAGGAGTTTGGTGGGTACGACAAGACCGAGTTCTCATTTGACGATCCCTACTGGCAACGGCGATTCACTCCCCACGTCGTCGTCCCTTAAAACTATGAACTACGAAGGATGTTAGTACAAGAATGTCACGAAATTGGTCCAGGTGGACACTTCGGCAGGGACAAGACGCTGAAGAAGCTGGCGAAGCACTATTGGTGGGACAAAATGCAGACCAACATGGCAGCCTTCTGCAAATTGTGTGACACCTGTTAGAGACAAGAATCTCGTTACACGCAACCACCTGGTCTACTTCAATTCCTACCTGTTCTGACGGATTCGTGGACTGACATTTGCATAGACTTTTTGACGGGTCTGTCCACCACCCCCGAGGGGTACGACGCCATCCTCGTCGTGGTGGACAGATATTCTGAAATGTCACACTGCATTCCGACGACCACCACCATCACCACACGAGGAGCAGTGCGACTGTTTTGAAATCAGATCGTGTGGCTGCACGGCGTGCAACGTAGCATCATGAGCGACAGGGACAACCGTTTCACTAGTCGTTTTTGGCGCACACTGATGATGCTTTATGGAAGTCGGATCTAGATATCAATGACGTTCCATCCTTAGACCAACGCACAAATCGAGCGGGCCAATCAAATGCTAAAAAAAATCCTTCGTAATTCATGCAAACCGCACAGCACCGATTGGGCAGCAAAACTGCCAAAAGCCAAACAAGCCTACAACTCCGCCACTTCTACCGCAACTGGTGAAATACCTTCGAGGTCATGTACGGTAAACTTCCCGCCACTAGCAGGATTGCAAAGTCAGAGTAACATTCCTGCGGTTGACATCCACCGCAAGGACTACGCAAGCATCTCAGAGGAAACACGGCCGACCCTCGCGACAACTCAAGTAGCAATAAAGCGGGTAGCCGATCGACATCGCAGCAATGACGTATTCAGTGCTGGCGATCACGTTCTCCTCAGCTGTACAAATTTCAAACTATGAGGACAGGACTTCGCAAAGCTCAAACCTCAATGGTTGGGACCGTTTGAGATCAAGCGAATACAAACCCCAGTCTTTGCTTGACTTCGCCTACCTAACATCGTGAGAATTCATCCTGACTTCCACATCAGCAAGCTCAAGCACTACCAGGACCCCAGTACATACCTCCCCGGGAGAGACGTCGTACCTCCACCTCCTGTACAAGAGGACGGGGATACGGAGTACGCGATCAAAGATATTGTGGACATCGACGCCTTGGACAACAGAATATCTGCTCAAGTGGCACGGTTGCGATGCCGCTCACAACAGCTGGGAGCCATACAACAACCTCAAATGGAAACAATGCTGCGCTAGTCTGGACAAGACTATTTTTCTGCCGCCTCACGCACTTGGTCTGAAATGCGTGGCCTGCTGTTTCCAGACTTAACGCCTGAGCAACACTGGCTGCTTAGCTGTGAGAGGGAAAACTTGTATTCAAGACTTAGCATCAAAACTGTAGCTGAAAGTGTGTACTCACCGAGTTAGCAGCAAGAATGAGGTTTGGTCCTGGGCCCTCACCTCCCTGAGGCTTGTTTCCCAGTCTACCAACCAATAAGGAAAATGCACTGTTTTCTGGCCTATTTTCTTGGTGAGCTTTGCCGGTTGACCGACAGCCCCAATCCCGGGTGTCGTCCGTTCTTCCTGAAAATTGGACCATACCAAATTTCTCACACTGCAAACACAGTCATGCAATCAGAATAAGCTAGAAAATTCACATAGCAAGGTTATGGCTGATTGAACCTCGGCAAGCCCTATGCTACTCAGAGCAGCCGCCTATGACTGTTGGTGACATGAGTGACGGTGGCTGCTGTCGATGCAGCTGGACGCGCACTGCTATCAAAGTGGGAGACTCCACACGAGGAGACAAAAACTATACCTCTCACAATGATCCAAAGTCTCCTCCATCGCTCAGCGCCCACCGTCGTCAACGTCCGCAGAGTCAATCGCCTATCCGAGCATGTACACCATCCAAAAGGTCACAACACAGATCAGTGAGACAGTGCATTCCCAAATCACAACACTCCCCAAGGACCGTGGGCATCAGTGTACATACATGTGTAGATGTCATCCAACAACAGTGCACAACACAAGTCATGCTCCCCCATGCCCTCCTGCCCCCATAGTTAAACAAGTCCACACAAGTGTAAGGATGAGCTCACAAAAAGTGAGGGCATGTATGAAGCAAAACAGGGTAAGGGAGCTCAAAGATACAAGACAGTACACTCTCAGATGTGGACCAACAAAACTAACAACCTTTTTGAACGATGCACGCTTGATGGCCTTGGTAAAAAAGTCGGCAAGCTGTCGCATGGTCCCGACCCACACAGTCTGGATGCTGCCCTCATGCAATGAAGTACGCACGAAGTGATATTCCAGAGTAACATGTTTTGTGCATGTCTGATGAATGCCATTGTTTTCTGCCATGGCTATGGCACTCTTAATGTCACAATGCAGTGTGATGGACGATGCAGAATGACGAAACTCACACAGTAGACGATGGAGCCGTACACCCTCGCATGCACCAGCGTCCAATGTAATGTACTCTGCCTCATCAGTAGTGCCCCCACTACGCCAGGAGATAGTTGTGCCGCCAATGAGGAAGATCCATCAAGTGAGGCTCCTGCCATTTGCGCTCCGAGTCCAGTCATTATCCCTGTAGCCTTCAGCGACCATGGATTGCTGGTGGTGGAATGTCAATCAACAACATGGGATGGAGACAACGTATCACACCATGCGAATCACTGCATCTAGGTGCAGGCTGTGGAGATTGAGAGAACCAAGCCAGTAGGTTCATGGCAAAGGCAATGTCTGGTCGTGTGGTGGTGTCGAGGAACATGAGTGAACCAATAATATGAACAAAGGTAGTCACTTCCACACTCGTACCCAGTGTGTCATCATCAAAAGCTTTTAGCTTGATGTGGCTGTTTGGGATTATGGGAGCGGATGCAGTGGGTATGATGGGAAGAAGGTCCGCAAAGCGCTCAGCCAATGTCTTTAAATAGACTGCCCAATACACACGGAAAATTCCGTGGGCACGGTCGCGCTCGATCTCAATGTCCACAAACACCTGTGCGGGTCCAAGATCTTTCATATTGTATGTGGTTTGTAGAAAATCCTTCACTCGATGGACAGTGGCACGGTCAGGAGAGGTAATGAGCAAATTGTCCACGTAGACGAGCATGATGACAAGGGTGGTTTCCACTGGGGTAAAGAAGAGAGCTGGATCTGCGACGCTGCGCATCAAGCCATCCTTCAAGAGGGTGTGGCTGATCTCTGTGTTCCAACAACTGGGTGGCTGTTTCGAGCCATAGAGGGCCTTTCGTAGCCGCCAGACATGCCCGGTGTCCTCCTCGGAACCTGGGAGCTGGAACATGTAGAGCTCCTCCCCATTGAAAGCGCCATGCAAGAAGAAATTTCTCACGTCCATCTGGTGGTGAAACAACCAACTGGCATACAAAACTTGTCGGAGTCCACTCCTGGTACCTGTGCAGAGCCTTTGACGGTTAACCGGGCTTTCTCCTTGTCCAGTGTACCGTCCGGTTTCCACTTGTGATGAAAAACCCACTTGGCCCTTATAATTTTATGACCTGGGGGCAAGTTGACCAGCTCGTACACATCATGCTCATCGATGGCAGCCAGTTCCTTCTTGTAAGCAACTTCCCACTGGACAGCGTCAGGTATGGCCCTGGCCTCACGGTGGCTCAGTAGATCGACTGCCTACAAATATGGCCTAGTCGTAAAAAAACGAGCGCTGCTAAGGCTCTTTGGAGCACGCAATAATGAGTCAGAGGTAACACGTTGATGCTCCTGAGAAGTCAGGGCATAACCCAATGCGGATCCGGGATGAAGGTCCGTTGTGATGGCGGCAAGGACAGTCAGACCCAAGGCCTTCGTCCCTAAACCCCCATCCACCACATTGTAAGAAGGGGGCATGAGACGGATGCTACTGGCCGGGGGTAGCCAAACGATGGCAGGACGCATGCCTGATGGAGGCATTGGGATGCATGGATATTTGTCAAACGATGGCAAACACCAGGAGTGTGTGAGTGTATTGGACCAACACTAGAGGAGTGCGTGTGTCGGGGTCGAGGAGGCAAGGATATGACGGGTTGCTACACTAGAGTGACCTAAAGAGGAAGACTGCTCAAACGGTCGACTGAGGATGTGACCGGAGTGATTGAATTGGTCGCATGGGTGGTGGAATCCGCGGCCGAAGAAGTGGACTCAGTCGCTTGGTCGGCAGAGTCAGTGGCTGAAGAGGTGGACTCAGTCGCCTGGTCGGTGGAGTTAGCAGCCAAAGAGGTGGACTCGGATGCGTGGTCAGCAGTCTAAGGAACAGACTCAGATGGAGACTCTGGTGCGGTGGGAGTGTCTAGTATGTGTGAAGGCGTAGGTGACACAGTGAAACCAGGGACGTTGGACACTAACAGATAGGGAGAAACATCGTACACCGGTGCCAAATCTCCCCCACGTGATGGCGGCGACAGGCCCGGAAGGATCGCGATACGTACAAAAAGGGGATCGCGTGAAAAAGCTCCTCAATGGAAAGGGCGTCACGCGACTTGATGATGCAATGCCGTACAAAGTCCTCCAGGCCTTTGATTGATGAGACAACTAGAGAAGAATATAGAGTCGACCACGAAGAGCCAGCTTGCTGTCCCGCTGGTCCTCCAAGAGCCGGACGCTGGCGACGCAACCCCATACACACGCATGACAAAGATTTACACGCTGTCCACACCAAGACTAGTAGGGAGTGTCAGGACAGGACAAGGGACCGTGGGGAACTCTGTTCCAAACCCAGGTCATGTGTATGAGGCCTTGCCTTCTTCGACATGGCCTCGAAGAAGAAGTCCTTGGATAAAGCAGAACCAATGCGCGTAATGAGGACCACATCAGTCATGGTACGGTTCTAGCACTCAGAGACACTGTTCTCCTCCATATTGTAAGGCACAGATGTCTCATGTCTGACGCCTCGGCTGCTGAGAAAAGCATCCACTCCTCTGTAAACTCACCATTCCATTTAGAACGGATGGAGAAAGGGGATGACCACACTCGCGCTCTGTGGCGAGGAGCAAATCATGAATCGCAGCCTCTGTGTCTCTCTTCCACTGGAGGCAGAACATCCATCAAAATGAAGAGTATTCAGCAGTGAGGGTGAGAACGTAACAAACGCACTCAGTAACAGACTCAACAGGACCGGGACGTATGAGGTAAGAATGGACCAGCTCAAGTGGGTGCGAGGCGTGGGAAGAGGAGTCAGGATAAGATGACCGGTGCATCTTGCCCCGAGCGCAGTGGATGCATTTAGTTTTGTAAGGTAACTGAAAGGTACCTGGATCGAGGCGAAAGGCAGGCTGTGTGCGGAGCATGCTCTGAACAAGGGAGCTGTGTACGTGGCACAATGACGGTGGAGGAAGTGAGTATGCTGCAGGGGCAATTTGCTTGTGACAAAAATGTGTGTCCCATCCAAAGACAAGGGTGAGGACACGGAAGACAGACGAGTGATGTAACACAAGTCATCTTGAGACTCTGCATGCAATATCACACGACCAAACGGAAGAAGAGTGACGGTGGTGATGCCACGGGCCTACAAAACATTCATGCTCATACGGTCGAGAGCAGTGACAAACAGAAGGCTGAGCTCAAGGCCAGGCACATATAGTACATCAATGGCGTAGACGTCACCAGCCAACCGGGCAAAGCATACTGAACTCCCGATGACAAGACATCATGTGATGTGTAGCGCCGGAGTTGATGATCCAGGTGCCATCTGGGTCACGAACAGGCGCAGTAACGTTGCACTAAGCAACCAGACATAATGCGTGCAACGGGCCATGTGCATGAGACTGAGAGGTAAAGCGTGCCTGCCAGTCGTCAAGCAAAGCCAGACCATGCAAGACGTGAGTAGGAACACGACGGTCATCCACAGGAGGATCACCACAGAGAGCACTCTAAGTCTTACAACTGTCTGTGACCTCTTGGCTAGCAGGCATACAACTCGTACTTCCCTGGGGCTGACGAGGGGGATGCCAAGGCAGTGCCCGATGAACTGCTCCAACTGGCGCTTATGATCAGAGGGCTCAGGAGTCGGGAGGTATTGTGACGCGGTCATGCTAGAGGGAGGCGTCGAGGTGTAACTGAGCTGCGGCAGTGGAGGTGACCACGTCGGATAAGGAAGCCATGCAGAAACTAGCCTGACGAGAGGCATGGGAGGAGTCGAGGACCCAGTCACTGCTGCTGCGGTGCCAGTGGAGGAGATGGCCGCTAAGGCCGCTCAGGAAGTGGAGGAAGTATCAACAGGAGAAGCAGTGGCAGCTGCAGGGGTATCAAGGCTCTGCTCATGCTCGCGACGCATGGCAATGACGACACGGGACTCGTCACTGGGTGAAGGACATGTGTACCAGCCATGATCCGTCAGGCCACAGTTGTGGAAGACAAGAGAGCAGTCACTTGAGGAGCTGCCGTCTGATGGCTGCTCGGTCTTCCCCTTTCCCTTCTTTTGATGTCCCCCTCTACCGCGGCAAGTACCACGCGTGGATGCGGCTGCACCAGGGGTCCCGGACGACGGAGGTGTAGGAGAGGCGGTGCTGATTGCTACCACTACGTCCGTATCTCCACGCTGCAGGCGGGTGTCCTGAATCGCCTCCTCCCATGACAGGAAACGGGAATAGAACCAGGACATTAGAGTGCCCTGGGATGCCATGGCCTCCAGAAGCTCAAGGTCGAAGTCAACGAGGATATTCACGTAGTTGGGAGTTGCACCGATATTGATGGTGAGGAGAGCGGGTACGGAGATGGACCGGCCTTACGGAGCCGGCGAAGATGATCATGCGTGCGGCGCCAAGAGGCGGTGACAGACTCGGAATCATCCATCGTGAGGCCGCTGAAGCTCCTTTGAAGGTGACCGACGACGACCTGGCCAGGAGCACGGCAGGGATGTTTGAGGATACTCCAGGCCTCACAAGGATCAGGGCCACTACCGACAGTAGGATCGCCAATGAAGGGCTTGAGATCAGTGCGATCACCCTCCGGTGTGACGAAGACAAGGAATCTAGCTGGCCTCCGTCAACAACTGCTCTAGGATGGAGGAGTCATACTTGAGGGTGTAGTAGGGCCAGAGACCCTCACCTTGAGCCCACATGCGGAATAACAACTCCAGAGACACAAACTATCCCACCTCAAGGTGGGATGTGGTGTCTTGAAATCCTTTGGCTTACGCTGAGTACTAGCTGCATTCCCTACATACTCTAGGACACTAGAGACGGACTGCTACCACTGCAACAGCTACTGAGCTACTTTATGTACTGCACTAGAGACCGTGGGACAAGGTTGGTCAGGGACAAGCAATTGAATGGATGAAATCGCCTGAGCAGACTATAATGTGACTAGGATTTTGCGCAAGTCGTAAACATGCTGCTGAAGATCGCCAACCGGGACAGATGTTGGCGTTGCATTGACAGAGGTGGACCATGTTGCACTAGTGGTACCAAGTCCGGCCATGGTGCCGTGCGAAGGGGCTTCCACTAAAGCACTGTCTAATAAAAGAGGACCGTGATAATTGTCCATAGTTTTCACTAACCACGTTTTTGGAGAAGATGAGGAAAAATGACTTTTCATATTATTGTTTTCGAAAGTACCCTTCAAGTTATCAGGTACCCCTTCCAGGGAATTTACTAATATGCCCAGATGTTTTCCCTCTACGGAGAGGTTGGTGGCTGGAAGCCCGTCGGAGCTGCGCGTAAGCCTGTAGAGATTCCGTGCAGCTTCCGCGGCACCTGCTCAGGTGCCACTAACGCTGCTGCAGTCACCATGGAGCTGCTGCTGTCGCTGCATGATGCTACTTCTGGCGCTTGTGCCGTGTGTTGCGGCTATGATCGCTGCAAGGTGTTGCTGCGATTGCTATTGTTGCTGCTGTTTCTGCTGCTGCTGCTGTTGAATCTGCTGCTACTGCTATCACTGTTGCTATTATGGCTGCAGATGCCGTGCTGCTCCAACTGCTGAGCTGCGGTTCTCTAGCTGCCAGCGGCTGTTGCTGCTGCCCCAGCGGCTACTGTTGTTGTTGTTGCTGCTGCTGCTCGGCTGATACTGCTACTGTTGCTGCTATTACTACTGATGTTAGAGTTGGTGTTGTTGCTGCTGTTGCGCACTGCCGCTGCCTCGCTACTGGTGCTCTTGGTGCGTGGCAGGCCACAAGCGAGCAAGGAGCAAGGGAGTCTGGGAATTTTTTTTCTTCTCTTCAAGGTACTTGGGTTTACAAGTGTGCTGATGCCGATTCCACAGCTGCTGACGTGGCTGCACCCGGCAGAAGGCTACGCCAGGTAAGAGAGACCCAGAGGGGGAAGATAGAAATTGGGGAAGCAGCACGGATACTTCCCTATTGCGTGGTGGTGCCATCGACACGTACGTTGGCTCCGCTGTTGGTGTTGTGCCACTTTTTTCCGGCCACGTGACTGCCTACGCTACCACCACCGCGGGGTCAATGCCGTGAAAAAAATTTTGGCTGCATGTCCCTCACGTCGGGAGCGTTTTGAAGCCGCCAACAAGTGAGGCTACCTTTGCCAAGAAACATCGAGCACAGCTTCCCCTACACTGGCACGTATGGACGTCCACCAACGTTGATTGGCATCTGTACGCCGCTGCTGCTGCTCAATCGGCTGCCTCTACTACGCTATGGCTCCGATGCCAAAATGGAAACAATGTTGCGCTAGTCTGGACAAGACCATTTTCTGCCGCCTCACGCACTTGGACTGAACTGCATGGCCTGGTGCGTCTAGGCTTAGCGCCTGTGCAGCATTGGCTGCTTAGGTGTGAGAGGGAAACTTGTACTCAAGACTTAGCGTCAGAACTGCAGCTGAAAGTGAGTAATAACTGAGTTAGCAACAAGAATGAGGTTTGGTGAGAGACCCCTCCCACACTAACCTCGGCCCTCACGTCCGTGAGGCTTGTTACCCAGTCTACCAACCAATTAGGAAAATGCACTATTTTTTGCTCTGTGGGGTTTTCTCGGAGAGCGCTGCCAGAGGAACGACAGCCTCAAACCCGGGTGTCATCCGGTCTTTTTTTTTAAACTGGACTATACCAAAACATGCACGCTACAAACACAGTCGTGCAGTCAGAATCACTTAGAAAATTCACACAGCAAGGTTATGGCTGCCTGAACCTCGGCAAACCCTATGCTACTCGGAGCAGCCGCATATGCCTGTCGGTGACATGCGTGACGGTGATTGCTACCGATGGAGCTGGACGCGCACTGCTACCAAAATGGGAGACTCCACATAAGGAGAAGGAAGCCACGCCTCTCACAACGATGCGAAGTCCCGTCCATCGCTCAGTGCCCGCTGTCGTCATCCTCCGCCGAGTCAGTTGTCTGCACAAGCATGTACACTAACCGAGAGGTCACAACACAGATCAGTGAGATAGCGTACCGTATTACCGCAATTATTTGGAAGTTAATTAATTATGATCATTTCCAAAGACGGTCATGTACTCCTAGTGGGTACTTCTGTAACGGTTGTAAACTAGTCCTCAATGGGCTTTGAACTAAATCGGGAAAAAACACTTCGGCGTTCAGTTCGATTTCGCCGGCGGCGAAAATAGCGACGGTCATTGACCGTCGCTTGATCGAATGCAAGCGCTCATTGACCGCGAAGTCAGTCAATGAGGTCTTGCAAAGCATAGCTGTCGGGTTTCTCAAAGGTTTCTTCTTACCCATTTGTGGGTGAAGTGAAAGATCACATCTTTCACTTCACCCACAAATGTATCTGGTTCAACTGTCCTAACATTTTGGGGGGCCGGGTACATCAAGCCACAGTGCAAAAGCTGAGCTTGATCCTCCAACCGCAGTGTTACGACCTGTGGTGAATGTACCTTTAGGGGTGAGGGTTAGTGGGTGTGACTCCCACATCATCCATAGAACTTCTGTTCTATGGGTACCTAAAGTGGTGTGCTTAAGAACATGCAGCACAGTCTCCGGACTGAAAGCCTCTATGATACCTAAGGGTTTCTCAAGGGTGCAGCATAGCTTCCCTCACCTCTAAGGTTGTCTAAGCTAAAAAGCAGGTGAATGAGGTCTTGCGCTTCTTCTCGTTGACGCTTCACTCGTCGCTTCGCTCGTCGCGTAGCGTCGTCGCGAAGCGACGAGCGCACTCGGGCAATCACGATTTTGACACACGAGGACATGACACGGCTGGGTCACTTCGAATTTAAGTGGGAGTGAACTTTTTGAGGGCACTTCTGTAACGGTACAAAACGCGGTCCCGGTTGGTCGAAAAATTAAAACTAAAAACAAAAGTACTTCCGAATGATTGCAGTAATACGGTGCATCCGAATCACAACAAGAGACGTTGATCATCGGATGGACGACTACTTTCGCCGTGACCAACCTAGGTCTGCTAGCACGCCGGGACGTTGTGGCTAAAAGGGGGGAGAGTTTTATGTTCATTATGTTCACGAGTCCCTTACCCTCACGAGTGGGCATTTCTGTCCTTACATTCATGGCCCACTAAGTGATGAATCCAGGATTTCTACGCTGTTCGGCCGAGGCATTTTGGCCAACTGCCGCGACCCCCGCGGTTCCGTTCCAAAGGTTTCCGAAAACTTTGATCACCTTTAAATAAAGGTCGACAGAAGTGCCGCGAATAATGTCGATGTTTCAACACTCTTCATCCGACATCTCGACGTTGTTGCGCTTTTGTAAAGAAGCGCCTCGATATTCTCGAAGCGCCCCGAATTCTTGGCGGAGCTTCTCAAATCAGCCACTCGCGATGCGACCTCGCATGCGTCCCTCGGCTTGAGCGCCGAGGGCCCGACATGCTTGACACCATTGACACATGTCATTGAAGTACACCCACCGCTTGATAAAAATGATCCTTCTGTCCCAAACACCCGAATTGTATTTCGTCCCGCACCTCATCCTTGTAAACCACCTATGTTCCGGCGTAACAAACCCGACCCTGTCGCAACAACCCCCACTTTAAACACTAATTCTCAATGCACCCCCATTTCCCCATTTTTTTCAATTTTGGCATGGTCTACGAAAAAGAAACATTTCCCCTTATCTTTAGCCATTCCAAAACGGACGCTTTTTTCCTTTCATGATTACATGTTTTCTCCCATGCCTCGTGGTAATGGGGCCTAAGAGGAGACATTCAAATTAAAATTTTCAATTGGTCTATGGAAATCGAAAATCAGGGCCTTAAGTGGTGAGTAAGGGTTCTTTTTGAACCGTCAATGATTTTTAACGATGATGATTCTTCGATAAATGCCATCGTCGTGATTAGATGATTCCCGTGATGATCACGATCAGACAAAAAATTTAGAAATAAAGGGATAGATTTGATAATTTTTTTGAGTAGGGGTTAGTATTAATTTGTGCTAGAAAACTGGAGGCTGGGTGAAAATGAAGTAAAAAAGTGTGGCTGGACTGCTTATGATCTTAGTATTGGGGGCGCCTCGAGTATGTTTAGACAAAACTAGGGACACGATAAAGTCACACCTTCCCCGAAGTCCAGAAAGGTTGTATGCAACTGCCGGTGGCGTCATTGACGGTCGACAGGCGAACGCCGTCATTCTACGCGACTGGCAGTTAGTAGTAGAAAATTCAGTTATCCTCGACGGGACGATTCGCCTCACGCTTACATGGTAATTCGTGAAGTGAAACGACGCCTCCATTGGGGGATTTTGAAAAACGAACTGCTCTACATTCCACCGAAAAAGATCGTCAGAAATGCGGCGGTAGCGTGCCGCGCTCCTTGATGGGCGTGGCGCGTCCATTGAGAGATTTGTAACCACTTGTTGCTCCATGCGACGGAGGCTTCGACTGGAGAGCATCCGTAGATTGCCTTGCCACTTCCAACGAGTTTTCCTGCGGACGTCCCTGGGAGTGTCGCGAGCGGACTGTTCAAGCGTCGTCAGGTTCTGGTGTGTCGTGTCTTGTGAAATGTGAACAACTTGGTGCGACGCTGGTGCAGAAGCATCATCCTTTGTTGAAGATCCGGACGCGTCTCACGACTTTTCGCCTCAGCCTGCTGCGCTTTACTGTTGTCCGAGCCGAATGCCAGAAGTTGCGGATTGCGTGATTTCTGGCTGATCCTCTTTCCAACACAGGCTCGGCAACGCAGGCTTAGCCAGTGGGCTGCCTCCTCTTTGAGGAGGCAGCTCTTCTCCTGCTGGCGACATGGGAGATGAACAAAGGAAGAGGAGCGGGGAGAGTGGCAGGGAAGAAGACCGAGCTTCGAGCAAGCGACCTTGTCTCCAGGGTAAGAGGAGTCTTGCGTTTCCTTCACTCACGTTGCCTCATGCTCGGGCAAGCCTGGATGTAGGTGGCTCTTCTTTTGTTCCCCGCATTACGGGAGGCCTCGCCTCAATCACGGCATTACGGGACCTGGTCCCGCATTGCCGCGATTGATATTGGTAGAAGTAGACCAAATACTGCTTGTTGAAAGGAAGGTGGTGTGTGAAGCACAATGGAGCTCGTTCTTGCACACCCATTGAATTTCTGAATTGTCTAGCCACACAAAAGCACACTCAAAAGCTGTGCATTGTATTTTCTTGCAGGCGGCTCGGATGCGAGAAGGGTTCAAGATGCTCCTGGGAGCTCGCGAATCTGGGCATACGTGCGGAAGGACTTCCTTATTGAGCACCCCAAGCAGATGAAGAACTTTGCGGACGCTTTGACAATGCACGACGTAACTGGTGAGTTCCATGGCGAGGCACAAGAGAGGCAAACCACGTGGCTTCCTTTGCAAAGACTCATCGCGTTGAACTGATGGTATTTCTGCAGATCTCGTTCTTCTGCTGGGGGAAGACGGCAATTTTTTGCGGAAGAAAGTTAAACAGGTCTGCGAGCAAGCAGTGAGAGCAGGAGAACACATACTGTTCGAAGAAGTCGTGGTTCCCCTTCTCAGACTGGTAACACTGGTGAGACATTTCACAGTGGAGCCTAGTCTGGACATGATTTTCTCTCTGTACAGCCTGCAGAGAAAGTTGAAGGACCTTGGCCAGTACAAGTGCCTTGGAATTTTGGCAAATGCAGCCTCCAATCTCAAGCCATGAATATTTACACTGGAAGTGTTTTGTGCCTTCCTGTGCAGCCGGAGTTTTCAAATCACCCAGATTCCCGAGCTGTGAACACAGTGTATGCGGCAACGGCAAACGTGGAAGGGTTTAATGACTATTTGGTTGAAAGCCTGACCTTGCGCATGGATGGGACAAGTAAGCAGGGCCACGATGTCTCTCTTGGGGCTGTGGCAACGTACTTCCAGGAAATGGTGGAGCGAACCAGAGGCTCCTCATCCCACGCGGGGCTTCTTCAAAATGTGTCATGCGTGCTTTCATGCTTGGAAGCAACTCGTGATCACTCCACTGTGATGAAGAGGACGTTTCAGGCGCTACAAGACAGGCTTTCACGGATCAAGCGGGTGCTTGAGGTGCAAGCTCACGAGCCTAGGAAGGGATGGAGCACGGCTAAGACTGGAAACAAGGGGCTCTTGACCTCAGCAGTCAGAGGTGTGTGGACCTTCCTG
>SZWC01001225.1:114300-160433 GCA_023375785.1 Penium margaritaceum | reverse complement strand
TGTTGTATCATCTAACCCTGTTCCCTGCATTACCTTCCAACCTTGCACACACACACACACACACACACACACACACATCATGACCAAAACAGATCCAAAACACAATAAGATCTTTCACAGAAGGCTGGCTCACATCAACACTGAACTGGTTACAGATCTGTTGAAACACCAACCTGCACATGGACTCACCCCAGACGACTGTTCCCACGGCCTAAAAGCATCTGTCGTCTAAACTGCAAGGAAGGAAATGCACATCGATAAAACTTTCCCCTAACACATCGTGTCAGCAAGGCACTCCTTGAACTGGTACATGTTGACTTAACTGGACCCATGCCGGTACCCTCAGTCCAGTACGCGTCATTTTATGTTCTGACAGATTATTACAGTCGTTTCCGCTGGGATTTCCTGCTCAAAACCAGAGCAAATGCACAGCAGGCAATCGTGGAATGGATTCCTCTTGCTGAGCGACAGACTGGGTGATCTCTATACATCCTTCGTACATAAAGGGTTGAGGAATCCTTAGGCCCACTCGAAACAGACTTAAAAACTAGAGGTATTGTCCATCAAACCACTGCTCCCTATACACCTCAACAAAATGGGGTGGCCGAGACGTGGCACATAACATTGGGTAATGCTCTGCGTACTTTACTGGCTGAGTCTGGCCTGACCTTTGGATTCTGGGAGGAAGCTGTCAAATGTAAAACCTGGGTATGGAACAGGATGCCTCAAGGGCCCCTACCCAGGACCATCACTCCCTGGGAGAAATGGTTCAAGCAGAAGGCGGATTTACGCCCTGCATGGGTGTGGGGCACAATGGCTTGTGTGTGGTTTGCTAACCCACAACGCAGTCACAAGCTGAGCCCACGGGGCAGGTGGTGTGTCTTCGTAGGAGTCTTCCATGCCTCAAAGGCATAGAGGTTTTTGGGCCCTGCGCAACATGTGTTCGTCGAGAGTCGAGATGCGTCCTTCCTGGAACACATGCCATACAAGGCGTTCAAGGGCCTCAAGCATGCAACGGTGCTTACCGTCCCTGAACGATACCCTGAGTACGTTTGTGTACCCATTTTTGTTCCCACCATGCAACCGAAGGTCACACCACCATCCAAAGGACACAAAGTCATGGCCCAGGTCAAACCGGTCCCCACCGATTTGCTCACACCGACCGATCTTGCAAGCACTAGTGGAGACTCCTTAGGATCCCCACCTGGCTTGACCCCAATACAGGACAACCCTCTTCAACCGGATCCGGTCCGTCGTTCACAACGGGACATGGCCAGGGTGGATTACAGACAGTTCTACCACACAGCCGGTCCCACACAGCATGTGACTACCATACTAGTACTTGAAAGGTGGGACCGTTTTTGAAAAAGTATGAAGACAAAATGAGGTGGGGGTAGGGGTATTTCACACAAAGACAAATTGGAGGGGGGCCTTTGGACACGAGGATAAAATAGTTTTTTATCCATGAGGGTGGGCTCGACTCCTTCCATGCACAATACGTCCGAAGTTCGAAGTTTGACGTTTCGAACTTCATTGAGCGAATTCAGCGGGGTGCAAGTCCTGCAACGTGCATCGGCGGATAGCGCAGACGGTAATGCCGCTTCACTTCACAAATGAGCCGTTGGACCGAACTGAGTGTCGATCACACGGGAACAACCAAAATGAAAAATTAACAAAAATGGCCTGGGGACAAGTTAGGGACAAAAACCAATACAAGGAGGCCAATTAGGGACAAAACCAAAAAAAATGGAAAAACATTAAAAAAAGAACACCTTTTAGATACTTAGTACGGTATCCACCCAGAGCCTCTCACCATAGAAGAGGCAAGGGGGCGATCAGACTCAGCTGAATGGGAAAAGGCTATGATTAATGAGCTCAACGCTCTTCTTGAGCATGAAGTCTATTAACTGGTGCCTCTTCCACCCGGATGCAAAGGCATTGACTTAAAATGGGTGTTCAAAGTGAGACAAAATGTGCAGGGCCTGTTTGAGAAGTAAAAGGCCAGACTGGAGGCCAAGGGTTTCCACCCGCTACTGGGGCAAGACTTTACGAACACTTAACGCCCTAGTGCGCAAGTACACGTCAGGTCGTGTGCTGCTGGGCATTGCAGCACACGAGGACTGGGAAATACACCAAATGGACGTCAAGAATGCTTTTTTGAACGGACCATGGGAAGAGAAAAACTATATGGAACAGCCAACAGGGTTCAAAGACGGGACAGACAGAGTCTGGCTTCTGCTAAAGGCACTGTACGGACTGAAACAAGCACCACGTTGTTGTAACAAGGAGATCAACCAAACACTAGAACCTGGAGAGTTTCTGCAAAGTCTGCCTGATCACTCAGTGTTCATCCGCTGGGTGAACGGCATTCCAGTTGCTCTTCTGGTGCACAAGGATGACTTACTGATTCTTTCTCCCTCTCTTTCTCTTGTCCAAGAAACAAAAAAAACTCCTCACTGCACACTACCACATGACTGACCTAGGAGACGCACACAACTTCCTAGGCATGACCATCATGCGCAACAGAGCTGCACGTACCTTGACACTGCACAGGGACGGTAAGAGCACACCTGGCGGAACGTTTCTCTCATCTCGTGTATCATTTTCGTACACAGAATTCACCGATGAGTCCAAACGTGTACGGACACCTCCTTGATCCTCATACCACTGACTACGGACCAGACACCAATCACACACTGTACAGACAGATGATTGGCAGTCTCACCTGCCTTTCCTCCACCACCCAACCTGATGTCGCCTGTGCTGTGAACACTCTCGCCCAATTCAGCCAAAAACCACGCCGTGCTCATCAAAAGGCTTTGCTGAAACTCCTGCGCTATCTGTTTGACACTGCATCCATGGGCCTCGTTTTCTCCCCTGGCACTGGTCCTCTGCTCGATGGATATTGTGACAGTGACTATGCACACAACAGAAATGCACGTAGGCGGGAGAGTTATGTCTTCCATCTGTGGGGCGCCATTGTCTCATGGTGCAGTACCAAACAGTCATGCGTAGCATGTAGCGTGGCTGGAGCCGAATGCATGGCATTGGGAGAAGCAGCGTGCGAAGAAACCTGGCTAAAAAAGCTGTTGGGGAAGCTGGGCATGATTGTGGGGGCTGTAACATTGTATTGTGACAGTTCTGCTGCACGTTGAATCACAGCAAATGAAGGTGTACTGCATCCACGCACCAAGAATATAAGGGTTGAACATCACTTTGTCAGGGAAGCAGTGGAAGCAGGTGTTGTCCAAGTGTGTGAGATATTAGGAAGCAAAAAATTTGCAGAATTTTTCACCAAAGCACTTCCATCCTCCTCCCTCTTCTCTCAGCTCCATCTGCTCGGCTGTATGCATGCAACACCCTCGGCCAAGGGGGCGTGATAACCCTCTGTGTATATCTTTTTCCTTATGTGTCCTTGGGTGTGCATTGCATGAGGATTCGGTGGTTGGTGGTAATCCACGTTGAGCATGGAGATACGCATTTTCCAGGCCTATCTTGTGGCTGCATCCCCTCCTAGTCTCCTGTCCTCCACCGGCCGTCGACCCTTGCCTGCCCTCGTTGGAAAACCTAATTTTGCCCTTGAGCATCATGCGTCATAGTGTTCTTGTTGTGATGCTAGACCTAGTTTAGACCATTATTTGTGTGACTTTTAGGTCTAAATTATGTTCTCTAACATCTGGGCTTTTCTAGTTGTCTTTTGTGACTCGCAGGTACTTTTGCACCTTGTTTTGTGGACATGGGATGAATTCGCCCTCGCACAGGCTCGACTAGCAAGTCTCAACTGTAACAAGGGGGTTCCTTGTTACTCGCAGGACTTGTAAAAACGTGACTATGCTTTAGTGTTTTGGACCTAGCATACTCCAGAATCCATGAAATTTAACGCTGTTTGTTATATTCGATCCAGAACGTGTTTCTCAATAGAGACTGCTGCCGAGTGTGGTGCCAACTACCTCTTGCTGCATGCAAACATCCGCACGCGGTGGAACTCCACCCTCGACATGTGCCACAGGGTGGTGCACCTCCGTTTGACATCTGGTTGCAGGCAAAAGCACGTCACCTACAGCCATCCAAGGCTAGATGGGAGCTCATGGGGCTCGTTATTGCGGTGCTGAAGCCTTTCAAGGCATTTACGGCCAATATCAGTGGCCAGGCGTATCCGATGATCAGTTTGGTGCTGCCCTTCTTGAGTCTGCTGTTGGCCAAGGTCCACGCTTGGATGGTGAATGTGGGGGCTGCAGAGAAGAAACATAAGGCTAATGCGCTGCTGGACACCATGGAGCAGTTGCCGCTGGAACTGAAATATGGCTTCAAGGCAGTCCAAGACAAGGTGGAAGTGGAGTGGGAAGGGGGGGAGGAGGGGAGGGGGTTGTGCACAATGCTGTGTAAATACATCATGCTTTACATTATCCAAAAATGTACGCAAATCTGGATGTGCAGGATGCTGTCCGAGCATGGAGGGGGAGGGGGGGAGAGGCGGGGGGGTGTGTACAATACTATGCAAATGCATCATGCTTTGCATTATGCAAAAATGTATGCAAATCTGGATGTGTAGGATGCTGTCCGAGCATGGAGGGGGAGGGGGGGAGAGGCGGGGGGGTGTGTACAATACTATGCAAATGCATCATGCTTTGCATTATGCAAAAATGTATGCAAATCTGGATGTGTAGGATTCTTTCCGAGCATGGAGGAGGAGGGGGGGAGGGAGGGGGGTGTGCACAATGCGGTGCAGATGCATCATGCTTTTCATTATCCAAGAATGTATGCAAATCTGGATGTGCACGATGTTGTCCGAGCATGGAGGGGGAGGGGGAGAGGGGGGATGTACACATGCATCATGTTTTGCATTATCCAAAAATGCATGCAAATCTGGATGTGCAGGATGCAGTCAAAGCTGATGGGGGTTAAGTCTGCTGTAGAGCTGGAGGTGCGCATCGTGGAGAAACTCCGACCGTACTTCATCTGTGTCCAGGAGAATAAGGAGAATGCGGCTGCAGCAGCCGCAGAAGCAACAGCAAAAGAGGCAGTAGCATTTGCTCGTGTTGTAGAGAATGATGACGGTAACGACGATGAGGCGGTTGCAGAAGCCTCCTCCACCCAAGCAAGTGCTGCCGCCGTGCAAGACAGCCGTGCTCATACAAAGGCCGGCTGCACCAGCAACAATGACAACCAGGCATCAAACAGTGCCCCTGCTCCCGCCAGATGCGCAACACTACCGACGCGGGCAAGGGAGCGCGACGTGCAGAGAAGCACCTTAAGAAGAGCATGGTGGACATGGCTCTTGAGGACACCCTTGATGCCTTATTTGAAGAGCTCGAGGCTGAGCTGATGAGTGTTGCTCCAGAATCATTGGAGCAAGAGACTGAGGACTACAAGAAGTTTGTACGAGGTAGTAGGAAGTGCAACGTGCTGTACTTCTACAAGGAGCACCAAAGCAAGTATCCAACACTTGCTTTGGTGGTCCTTGACCTCGTTGCAGTGCCTGCCACCTCCATCCAATGTGAGCGTGCATTTTCTTTTTGGTGGGCGTGTCGTGACAGATATGCGGCATAGCCTGGCTAATGCAGCTATGCAGGACCTTCTCTGCCTGAAGATGTGGATCAACGATCCAGCATTGGTGGACTTCCTATTCGCTCCCAACAGCACCGTGGCAACTGGGATCATTTGGGAGGAGCGAAAAGAGAGGATGAGGCGGAGGGAGGTATACAAGATGGTGGCGCGGGTGAGGAAGGGCCTCTTCAAGGCTTCAACTCTCCCGACTCAATGATGATTTTGCGGATGTCCCAAATGTGACAGACGCATCTGATGAGGAGGATGATGCAGAGGAAGGAGACGAGGAGGAGCATGAGGAAGAGGAGGGGACAGAAAAGGAAGAGGGGGAAGAAGGGGAACGAGATGGCGATGATTCCAATGATGATGATGACATCATGGAGCTCAATTGAATTTCTTTTTCCACAAACTTGTGCACCTTGACTATTACATTGCTCACAAAGTAAAACTGTTGACTTAATGCAGATTTTTAATTCCATATCTTCATTCTTTGTCTTCTTTACATAGCAATGATGCATTACAACAGAATTCCATAGAACATTAGGTTCAACCTAAACTATGAAATATGTGTAACTGTGCTATCCATAACAATGTTGCAACTGCCACATTCATTCCTGAATATTGTTTGAAAGTTGTACTTTGGTAGCACATGACACATTTGCTATGCATAAGTAATGAATACAAACGTACTCCATGCAATATGACTATACTCAAGTGTACACAGTGTAAAACTACATTCAATTTTATTGCATGCGTAACACCATTCATGTCATGGAAAATGGTAGAATCGCGATACAACATAAGGGTAGGCTCGCGATTCATAACTCGACGGGTCATGATTCTCATGTCATGGACTCGCGGTCCTCTATACACAAGTAGCGCAAGTCCGAGAATCGCGAGTCCCGGGTCTCGACTCGCGAGTCCGATTCTGGGCTGCACTCAGACTTGCAACAGTGAGCCCGGGTCAGGACTTGCGATTCCGGACTTGGTATCATCCTTAGTGAAGGTTCGTCTGATGAATACACTCCTCCACCCCCGTCGGGGGTGGAGGAGTGTATTCACTCCTCCACAAAGACCAACAAGCCGCTCCTCCTTCACTCGCATGCAAGCGTAAGGGAAGATGCATGGATTTCCTGGGTGGCCAAGTCTTCCGCAACATGGAATCTTGTCATAAAGCCTTCCAAGATTTTTTTGTGGACTATTGCATGCCGCTCTCCTAGATCCATAGTTAACCTACCCGATTGGAGTTCGGCTGCGGTGATTGGAAGACTGTGGACTGTGCATAGCTGCTCAAGGCATGCTACCATTGTAAACAAGGCAACATCACCATCATTGAGTATGTTGACGGCCACAAGTGCACCCCCAACACCAAGAAGGGCAATAAAGCGTGTCGTATGGGTGTTGTGCTACATCAAGCAGGCGGTGAAGAAGAAGCCATAAACTGAAACCAAGGCACTGCACATGTTGAGGCCCACACACGCGAGAAGTTCTACTACCCATTTTTCTATCACGCCAAGAAGGCAGCCAAGGAGAAGCTCATGAGAGAGAAGATGTTGTCCTAGTCTCATCCCTAGTGTAATTCACCAAGGTTCATATTCCTTGTTTTTAGTCAATTTCTACATTCGTCTGCTTTGAAAAGTCCCCGTGTAAAACTGAGTTGATATGCACTCTATGGCCTGCAATTGAAGAGGATGGACCACGGACTATTGCGTATACAGAGCAGGACAAGAACGATCTGTTCTGCAGGGCCTTCATCACACCAAGGGCCTCTCAAGAGGGGAATAATCATGTCCGGCACCTTGTCACGATGGTCAAAAAATTTCTGAAAGATGGCTTCAAACAGCTCTTGCTAATTACACATCATTGGGATACCAAAAACCACTCTGTCCCGATGGCGTGGACACTGTGGGGTCAGGAAACCAAGGGTAACTGGACGTAGATCATGCAGCGCCAGGCGCGGGCGTATCCCACGACAAGAGACCGTGGTACAGCCATCGTCTCCAACCGTGACCTTGTCAAACGGGATTCTTGGTTCTCCACCCCCACCGGTAGTCAAAACCCTACTTCAATGCGCGTGACAGCTCGTCCTGGACACGCCTGAACCCTTCGGTGGTGAAGTTGTACGCAAGGTTCCAGAACAGGTCTGCTGCGACCCTACAAGCCTTGGACTTGACATTGTTGTAGAGATGCTACGTGTAAAAATTGTACGTTGCACTAGGCAGCTCGTGGGCCACAGGAGCTAGGAGCCCGCCGTCACGTAGCATCTCTACACTGGACTTGACATTGTTGTAGAGATGCTACGGGATTCGAGTGTATTGTGCAGTAGCCTGTGGCGGACACACGACAAGTAGCACCGCGAAGTCCTTGAACTCCCACATCATGGACCTTTGGCACCTGTACCCCTTCCACTGCTTTGCACAGCTATATGTGTGGATGCATAGGCCTTTTTACAGAATTGTGCAAGCTGTCGCATGACTGCGAGACCACGCTCGCCCTGCTCGCTGATGGTAAGATCAAAAACTACACACAGCATGCATGGAAGTATGGCATCATCTCGGTGGGACCACTCTCTAGGACTGTCTCAGGTCCAAAGAACCTCTCCGGTCGTGAGGTGGACTGCAACATGAAGAAGTGCAGCTGCGGCCAGTGAGCTGAATACGGCTTCCCATGCCAACATGCGGTCAGCCTATTGCTAGATGCAGGAGTGAACCTGGAGATGTACATGGACATTCATCTCATGTAGATGACATGGAAGAGGAAATACCGCCACCCCATGGCGAGGGTCAATCTGTGCGAGCTGTAGTACGCTCAGAAAGGGTGGGACCCACCAGGCAAGAAGCGGGGTGCTGGACGGGTGAGGTCGAAGCACAGGGACCGGTATGAGTGTTACAAGAGAGACCGCATCTGTAGCCATTGCTGACTGGCTGGACATCCGCCAAAGCGGTGCACAAATCCTCCAGTCCTGTCACCAGCCAACATTGCAGCATCTTATGCCAGACAGCTTGCTGTAGGACATGGGGTGCGCGGTGATGGTGGTTGTGGCCACAGAATTCCAACAACAGGACATGGCACAGTCCATGACTTAGGTTTTGTACACAACATCGAGTTTTTCACTGACAGGCACGAAGCGACGACAGCTACAACAGCAAGAAATGATGGCGCAGGTGATGCAGCAATAAAAACCGTTGTAATAGGTGATACAATAGCAGGAACTACTATAGCAGATGATGCAACAGTAGGAACCGATGCAACAGATGATGCATTTGCGATTTGAATGTTTCTCTCGGTGAGCACTGCTTCGTGCGCATGGGAACTCTGAAGCTCCTCCATTGTCGCATTCAGTTGTTGGAGAAGATGGGTGTTGAGGCTCTCGAGTTCTGACAACTTCTGGTATAGGTCCTCATTAATGCGATCTTGTCGGCCGGTGCCTCCCATCATGCCAGATGTCGACCCAACGGGCAGCAGCGAGGGCGAGGTGTTCTTCGAGCCCAAGGGATCTGTCACTGGGTTGGCCGTCGGGTTCGTCGGTGCTGTGCCATTCACCGCAAAAACTGCCAATGCTGTTTTGTTTGCCAAGAGAGTGTCATTGTTTGCGTGCTACTAATCCTCCACTGCTGAAGTCTTTGCCGGTTTCTACTGCTCGAAGTAGGGTACGCTTGCTCCGGTCACCATTGTCGTCGCAAGGTCTACGAACTTCTGAATGGTGGAGATGCATTTAAGAGTCGTGCAAGATTTTTCCCTGGTAGTTAATGCATTGGCTGCCTCTCCAGCATCGTTGCACTCTGATATGGAGTGCTACGCCAAGAGGAACATAGGTGGTTCACAGGGATGAGGTGCGGAGCAAAAGAAGATTTGAGGATTTTGGAAAAATGGATCATTTGTATTAGGTAGTAAGTGTACTTCAGTGACAATTGAACACATATATAAAATATCGAGAATGAGAATGAGCCATATGTTGGGTCCTCGGCGCTCAAGCCAAATGATGTGTGCGAGGTTGCACCGTGAGTGGCTGCTTCAAGAAGCTCCGCCGAGAATTTTGGAAGCTTTGAGAATATCGAGGCGCGGTTTTAGAAAATTCCAGTGACATCGAGAATTCAACCAAATAGCATCAAAACATTGATATGATTCACAAAAATTCTGTCGACCAATCTAGAAGGTGGTCGAAGTTGTCAGAACCTTCTGGAATGGTTCAACGGAGGTTGGAGCAGTTGGCCAAAATTTCCTCGGCCGAACGGCGTAAGAATCCTGAGGTCGACGTGACGTGAGCCATAAATGTAATGAAAAAAAATTCCCACTTGCAGAGTTCAGGAACTCGTGTACGTCAGGGACGTAACAAGAAATACCCACTCACAGAGTTAAGGGACTGGTGTATGTGATGGAAATAACACTTCCCTCTCCTTTAGCCACGACATCCCGGCACATTAGCAGACATAGGCCGGTGACGCCTGTAATAGCCGTCAACTAGATAATCAACATCATGAAGGTTGCGATAGGGCTCCTAGCTGTTTTGTGCGGCACTGCAGCCGTGCCACTTGACCAGATATTTGGTCATTTTTTCACAACATCGATGTCCGAGGATGTCTTCAATCAAGTACTCCATATCTCCGTCCACTCAGATTGGAGATAGAGGAGCGACTTCACTTCCAGGGAAGAATTTGCTGGGGTCCTGGTAGTCCTTGAGCTTGTTGACATGGAATATTAGGTTGATCGCCATGGTATCTGGTAGGCGAAGTCAAGCGACAACGGGAGTTTGCATTTGTTCGATCTCAAACTGGCCCAACCATCGGGGTTTGAGCTTCGCAAAGTCTTGGCCACACAGTTTGATGTTCATTGAGCTTAGCAAAATGTGATCACCAGCACTGAATATGTCGTCGCTACGATGCCTGTCTGTTGCTCGCTTCATAGTTGCTGCGTCTTTGCAAAGGTCTGACATGTTTCCTCCCAGATGCTAGAAATTCTCGTCAGGAGATATCGGCCGCAAGAATGTTACTCTGGCTTTGTAGTCCCGCCGGAGTAGAGAGAAGCTTGCCATTCACCATGTCGAGCTGTAATTTACCCGTTGTGGTGGAAGTTGCAGAGTTGTATCCGCGTTTGGAAAATGGCAGTTGTGCTGCCCAATTAGTGTCGTGTAGCTCTCATAAAGTGTGGAGTTGTTAGAGTATCTGATTGGACCGCTCGATTTTCTCATAGGTTTGAGGATGGAACGCCATTGATAGCTGGATCCGACTGCCATAACACATAATTTTTTGGTGCCAACAACGTCTATTAAAGCAGCCATCTCTATTGCTGATGATTGTACATGGGATGCCGTATAGCCGCACGATCTGGTTTGGAAATGATGGTGTTGTTCCCTTTGCACTAACAGTGATTATTATCGGGATAAAGTGTAACATCTTGGATATTCTGTCCACCACCACGTGGATGGCTTCATGTCCTTCCAGGATGACAGGCAGTCCATCACGAAGTCCATGTTGATGACGACTCATGGCTCTGTCGGAAAAGGATGTGATTGGAGCAGTGCTGGTGGCCTCGTGCGATAAAAATTTTTCCGCACACAAGTGTGGCACGATTTGTAACTCCCGCCATGTTGGTCTTCATCCGGTTTCACCAGTAATGTTCCACTAAAATATCCACCTGGCCAACATTGTGACATTCCTCCTATAGCATCCGCTGTAGTTCTTCGTTTGGTGGTACGACAACTTTTGAGTGAATTGTCTTTGCCAGTAGGGATCATTGAACCAAAGCTTTGTTTTTTTACACCCGCCAATCTTCTCATAACCCTTTGTGAACAGCCTCCCAAGGTATGGGTCTCGTTCAACAAGCAATGTGTTGAACTTGGCCATCAAGTCTGGTCACCGACTCACAGCATCCGCTCGATCTGTTTTTCCAGGTCGGTTCTTGATGCCGTAGTCGATGTTGGACTCAAGGAACTCCATCCATCCAGTTTGTTGACAATTCAAACCTGGCCGGGTTTTGAGATATTTGATTGTGTTGTGGTTGGTGCAGAAAATTCATCATTGACCTTCTAGATAACCGCACGTCTTGAACACGTACACGAATGCAAACATCTCTTTTTTGTGCACCGCGTACTTGAAATCTGGACTGCGCAGGTTTCTTGAAATGTACGGGACTGGTTATTCCCCACCGCTGTTGTCTTGAAGGAGAACCACTCCGATTGTTGGATCAGACGCATCGCTAGCCATGATGTAGTCCACCGTTGGATCAGCCACTCGTACGCATGGCACCAAGGTCAGAGTACTTTCCAAGATTTAAATGCTTCCTGTTTGCTAATCCTCCAACTCCACTCGCTAATCTTATGAGTGAGATTGGAGAGAAGCGCGGATAGCCCGACATAGTCCTTCATGAATCGACGGTAGTAGTTGTGGAATCCCAAAAACACCTGCACGTCCCAAATGATGGTTGGCGTCGGCCAATCAGCGACCGCCTCCACTTTCTTCGGGTCCATGATGATCAATCCGCCGATGTGGCCCAAAACCTTGATCAAACGGTGGCCAAATTTGCATCTCAAAAGTTTTTTAGAATTCACCTTACTGTAAAATCTCAAGAACTTTCCAACGATGTCCATTGTGCTCCTTCCGAGTGCAGCTGTGCACCATGATGTCGTCCAGATACACGACAACTTTATCGACGTGTAATCTTGATGAAAACATTTTCATCGTCACCATAAATGTTACGGGGACGTTTGTGAGTCCAAAAAACATAACCGCAGACTCAAAGGGCCTGCATCCGGTGTAGAATACCATTTTCTTCATGTCCTTATCAGGTACGTAGATCTAATGGTAACCATTGTAAAGGTCAATTTTTGTCAAAATTCTTGCCCCTCAAAGTTGGACGAAAAGTTCATCTGCTCACGGGAGCGGCTCTTGATGGTGATATCATTCAATGCCTAGTAATCCGAGCACATCCGCATCTTGCCTGTATTGCTTTTACAAAAGGTACAGGTGTCACGTAGGGTGACGTGGATGGCCTGATACATCCCTCATCGAGCATCTCATCCAACTATTTCCTGAGTTTGGTCAGCTCATGGTCGATTATCCGATAGGTGCCCTTGACCGGCCAACTGCTGCCCGGCTTAAGGTCTACCTGGTGGTCGATGCTTTTTTGTGGAGGTAATTCTCAAGGTTGTTCGCCAAGAAAAACCCCTTCAAACTCCTCAATGAGGGAAGCATACTCATTCGGAACAGCTGCAAACTTGTCGGGTGTCAAGGCTGATGTGATTACGTCTGCTACTACAACTTCTTTTGCCTTTCCTATTTCCACGTATACAAGCCACGCTTGTGCCCCGCATCGCAAATATCTTTTGGCCACATCTAGCAATATTGACTAGTGTTTTGTGACTGTATAACTTTCTCCATTGCTTCCACCTCTGCTGCTTCCCGTAACCGCCACTACGTTGTGGGTCGCTTGATCAGAGGCAGGTGTCATCTTCCACCGTTAATGCTCATGTAGACCGATCCACTGCTCCAGGCCACCTATGGATTATGTCCGTACAGGAGATCTTTTCCGAGGATGATTTGTGGTCACTCATTGGGCAAGTTTTCCAGATCGTTACGTCGTGCCGATCCCCAATTTGCAGTAAGCAGAGGTTCACAAAGTTGATAGACCAACAGTCGACCGTTGACAGTTTTTCCTTCAAGCAACCTTGATTTGGTCTGTGAATCTAGCTTCCGAACAATGTCGTTACTTAAAAACTGTAAGAAGCTCCTCCATATAGTAGTTCCAGTACTCTCCTACGACTTTTACATCCCATCGGTTGTACCCGTAGCAGTATCGCCGGTTGGTCGTCCTAATACTCCTTGTCAAAATTTGCGATCTCACGAACCCTCGTCTGCGGCGGTGTGAGCCGCTCAGATGGACGATCAGTGGGTGTAGAATTTTTTTAACAAACAGTTGTTCTGCCGTCTAATCCTGCCCTTTGTCGTTTCCCGACCCCTTTTTCTTTCGTTGCAAATTCTCCCTCTTTTTGCCTTTTGTTGATGTCTCTGACAGTCACGCAAAATGTTTCCTGGCTTCTTGCAAGTACAGCATAGCCATTGATCACGTTGATCAACTATGGCAATCTCTATCAGAGACAAGGTTTCCGTGGACTGCGACTTCCCTCTACCACGCTATGGACTATGGCCTTGGGGTTGCCAGTCGTTGAATTCCTACATGTGAGTGTTGTAGTTGGCGTTATCGATGCAATCGGCTGCTGCGATCATTTGAGAAAGGTCTTCTTGGATGCCGAATATGGAAATTGCTTGCCTGATGTTGCGTTTGATGCCGTTATTGCAATAGAAACAGAGTTCATCAAGGGCGAGGTTACTGCTGGTAATGATTTTGCGGAAACATCATGCGTACTCTGTTATGCTGGACTTTTGATGCATATGTTGAAGCTTGTACCGTGCGTCAGATATCTCGTTTGTCTTTCCAAAGCGTGTGAGTGTGGTGCGTTCAAAGTCCATCCAATTCTTTGGTGGATTCTGTGAGTTGTGCCACGTCAAATTGATCTGCTCGAGAGGTGGAACGCCTAGAGTCGTCGCTGTGAGAGCGGTTGCATGAGCCGTTGACTAGCTGCGCCGGTCTCCTACTACCGTTGAATAGTCTTTGGTTCGGACCACCAACATAAATTCAAGAGATAGAACTTGAAGGTACGCTGAAGACTCGTGCGAGGTTGTCGTCTTGTAGTTAATGTGTCAACCACCCCTCCCGTGTTGCTGTACTCTGATACCAAGTGTTACACTGAGTGGAACATGGATGGTTCACAGGGATGAGGTGCGGACCAGAAGATGATTCGAGGAATTTGGACATTTGGATCAATTAAATGTAGTAGTACTAAGTGTACTTTGATGACAAGAGTCAAATATCTCAAGCGGAAATATACCTTAGCCAGAAACTCAATGAGACATATGTTGGATCTTGCACACTCGATTCAAGTGACGCGTGCGATGCCGTGTCATGCCTTGTCGCTTCAAGAGAATCCGCCAAAGAATTCGGTGGGTTTCGATAATATTGAGGCTCGGTTTTCTAAAAGTCTAGCATCATCATGAAATGGTCATTTACTCTAAGACAAAAGGCCATTTACTCTAGAGGACACCTTTTGTCTCAGAGCGGGGAGGGGGGGGTCAACTCTAACTAAGAGTTTGCACCCACACACGCTCCCTCCTCACTAATCTTGTCTTCTTCCTTCTCTTCTTGTCGTCTGGTCTTCCTTGGCCTCTTCTTGTGTATTCTTGGCGCGCCTCGCGCCCCCTTGGAGGTGCCCTCCTTGTGCTCCAGGACAATGTGGCGGCCTCCAAAAATTCTTACAGGGGAACCTTCCTCTTTTTTCCTCTTCTCTCAGGCCGTGAGAGTCCCTGGTATTGGGCAAGGGCACTGTCCTAATTTTTTGTTGAAGAGGGGGGGAGGGAGCCATGAGAAGAGGGCAAACGTTGGTGGTTTGGAGGTGGGCCCTCTCCACCCCATCCAAGAAAATCCACCTAGTCCCCTTGGCACGTGGGAGAAGCTTAGAGGAGCTGGCAGAAAATAATATATCTCCTGAAGAGCTTTCCAATGCAACTTATGGTGCTTAAAATAGTTAAGTTTTAAGCTCGTACCCCTCTCTGGCATTTCTGCTACTGTTGCAACTGTTCGCGACATTTATATCTGGCGTAGCCTCTAGAACGGTCGCACAGTTACTAATGAGGGCCCTTTGGCTCTGAGAATCACTATAACGGTTCGTGACTCTAGCTCCTACACTTAGGTCATCGTCAGAGTTTGCAGAATGGCATCGAGAGCTCGATCGAGGGATTTTACCCTCTGTGTCAATCTCAGGGCAATCGTCATCAATGACCAGTGCAGGGAGACATGAATATTTCAAGTCTCCAGAGGCCCATTTCCATTTTTACCTCGCCCCCTCATTTTGGATTCCAAATGAGGGAGGGGGGTATTCCTTTGAACTTGTGAGTTTTCACGAGTTCTTTTTAAACAAAACTCAAAGTTAATAACAAACAAACTTGAGTTTCATCTTTGACACGACGACACAAAATCATTGCGTGTGAGGCACGTCCGGCGATTTCGCGCCGGCGCTACATGTTTCTCCCATGCCTCACTCCCTTGCTCTCTATCCCTCGCCTCGCTCACTTGAGGAGGTGGGGAGGAGAGAGCAAGGACGAGGGCTCGAGGCCACAGGCCTCGGCCCTCGAGGCCTCGCGGCCTCCTGGCCACCTATCGAGCCACCAGCTCGATCGTCGGCTGGTGGCTCGCTGACGTGTGGCCGGCTGGTCACTTGACCGGCCGCCGGCCACCCAGCTGGCCGGCGCTGGTCGGCCAGTAGCCTGCAGGTGGCTGGACACAAGCCAAACCTCGCAATAGCGAGGGGTGGCTTGCGACCACCCCCTCGCTAGAGCGAGGTGGGCGAGCCGAACCTTCCCTCTCGTTACATGTAGTTATGGTGTTTGAAGTGATTTGTTAATGATCACCAGTTGAATAGAAACCCAAAAATATGAATAGCCTGCAATACTATACAATAGCGGTCTTTCATACGCTAGCCCAAACCATGGAATTACCTCATGCGGAGTGGGCTGCATTCATTCACCCATGATAGAGGTCAGTGCATCTCGGCCACCAGAAAAAATGGTTGAGGCAAATTGATAGTTCTGTTAGAGAACTTTTATAACGGGAACCTTGTGGCATGGTGGTCTGTGCTACACAAACAAACAAGTAATAATCGACATCAACAAAGCAGCATCAAAGCTACAAAAATGAATTCCCCACAAATAAACTTTATGAAATGTTATGAGATAATCATAGAGGCAAAAATTGGATGAGAAAATAATCAAATATGTCTTATTTGTTGTCCTTATTGGGATGTCTCCACTTGTGTGCTGTGGTATTGTTCCCACTTCTCTCACATCGTCACGTTTGACATTTCTAAACAATTTTTGCTAGATCATAGAGTTGTTAAAGATGTCATAATGTGTCAACAACTCACAAGATCCCATACGCACATAGGATGGTCGTAACTACACCACAATGATGTTAAGAGACGGAAAAAAAAAATTCAAGTGCAAGGGAAAGAATACTTCTGGAATCACCCAAGCTTGTTATACTGAATAATAGAACCAATGATGCATACAAATTGGACACTCCCACAAAATGGTGCTAACAATATGTTATTAGTGTGAGTGATAGATTCCATAATTATCAGAAATGGTTTTCATGCTACAATTATTGCATCGTAGTCTGGCTTACCGGTGTGTGTAGAGGTCTGTGGTCACATGGTGGCGCCGTAGCTGGCTCGTTCTGCACCGTCGGGGAGTCGTCGGAGGCGGACTGGCAGTGGGCTGCGTAGTCCCATGCGTCCGCCCACTCGTAGTAGTCAGCGGGGTCGTAATCCTCGCCGGGGTGATAGCCCAGACTGCTGCGACGCACCCTCGACCAAATCTCCCTCTCCGCCCTCTCCTCGTAGAATGCGAGCTCTCTGTCAATGCGGGCACGCTCACGTGCGGCCGTGGGAGACGTGGGGATCGGCTCGGTGTCGGGAGGAGACGCCAGTGCGGCGAGTGCTTGGCTGCCCGGAGGGCAGCCTGAGGTGCCAAGAGGTACACGGAAGAGACGTAGATTGGTGCGACAGCGGCAGAAGCACCGCGTGAGCCACGGGTGCGGGGTGCGCTGTTGTGAGAGACGCACGAGAGGCCGGCGGGAGATGAGTGCGGCGGGCGGAAGTGCAAGTGGAGAAGTGTGAGTTCCGTAGGCAAGAGCAGTGCACCACGTGAGCCACGGGTACGGAGTGTGCTACTGCGGGGAGTACACAAACAGCCGGTGGGCGTGTGGAGGCCGAGAGTCGGCGGTGTGCGTAAGGACGGCGGTGAAGCTGCGCCTGCCCTTCGTACAGGAGCAGCGCCCCTCGTGAACCACGGGGGCAGAACGTGCTGCTGCGAAGAGTGTGCACGTGCGGCTGCCGGGAGACAGCAGCGGCTATAGGTGCAGAGACGTGGTGGCACCGTCAGAGGTGCGGAGACCGAGGATCGGCAAAGTGCGAGGGGACGACGGCGACGGAGAGGTGCCGGTCCGGTGGGTGCAGGGTTAGGTGCTACAAGATGCAGCAGCCGATGATGTGGCTCCCACCCGCCACGGTCATGAGTGGTTGCGCGGGATCACCCGCTACGCTCAAAAGGCCCGACAAGGACCCAGGACTGTAGCTAGGGGGAGTGGGTCCCCCTTGCTCTGATACCAGTAGGTAGCAGCGGCTACTGAGCAAGCATGAAAGCAGGCAAGTAGGCGAGCGAGAGACGGGGTGACACCATGGATCGGGGGAAAGATCACTTTTACACAAGTGACAAGAAGTGAGTAAGTAACAAGAGAACGAGGTGGTCTATGCCGGTTGACCGGGCCACCCACGCGAGGTGCTCGACGTGGGGCCCGGACGCCACCCGGGGATCGAGCCCGACCCTGGAGCGAGCGAGCTCCAGGCGGCTGCTCACACGCCGGTACAAAACCGGACGTGTGGTCCCCAAGGATCAGCAACCCGGTTTACCACCCTAATTGCATGCAAGTGTGTGACAATTGAACCAAGCCACTGGCATGCAATCCTACAAATGTATCCCCCATTTTGCTAGTGGAGTCAGCTCTAAACTGAGGCTCATGAAAAGTTTGATGGTGTGATCACCACTTGGTAGTCAGTTGGTGGCACCACCAATTTGCAGCTCATACTGTGTCACATTCTTGCACCAGAGAGCCTCAGTCCAGCTTAATCACCTGCAGTGATGATGTGAGTGTGTGTGGAGAGACAAGAGGGCACTTGCGTGTGTCACGACCATAACCAACAACATGTACCCCATCCGGTTATGGAGTGTTGTTGTGTACGCTTGTGTCTACAACTTACAATAATCCGTGGCTTTCCTACTCGCGGGCAAGCTTCATGTGGAACAACAGTCTTCACCGACGGGACCCTCAATTCTTTGTCTCCATGATTTATGCTCATGTGGTCAAAGTCAAAAGGCCTCTTTCATGTCAACTATTTCCACCACAAGTCTCTCATACAATGTTTATGTTTCCGTCAAGAGGTGTCATATTTTAAAAGGGGGTTATAGCTCTGGTAACCACACGACCAAATGTTTGTGGCTACCATAACCATGAGTTAAAATAGTAGCATACCATATCCACGAGTTGAATATTCAAGACCCTTTGTCGTCAACCTATGCACGTCGTTGTGATGTAAAATGGGCTGGGCATGGGAAGCCTATTGTGCGAAGTAGTTGATATGGCGCTCATATACTTCCGGTAGCCGGACGTGGTGTAATTTCACAACTGGATATGGCCCATCTGCTGAGAAATCTGTGGGTATGGGGTTGAATCCCCGACTTTGGAACTAGACTACTTCCTTTAGAAGCACAAGATGAAGAACCTCTGCTGCACATGTAAAGAGATACAATCCAACCGATGGATCAATGCACTCAACAAAATGCACTGATCCATCTGTTGGACTCTACCTCTTCAGGTCCACAAAGTTTTGGCAAGTCCCATCCAGTAGGAGTGATCACACATGAGAGGCTTGATGGAAGATTGCAACAGAAAGTTGCACTGAGGAGATAAGCTTTTTTAACCAACACAGGGGACAATCTACATGGGTGGGTGACCGTCAACCTACAAAACACTCGGTTCAAGCCTCTTCTTTTGACTTAGGCTCCTCCACCTCCTCATTGGAGAACTCTCCAGACAACTCCTCTAGAGACTTCTGATTTGTCTCGGGGGCAAGGAATGTGAACAAGAACCCCACAGCATTTACCACTGTGAGAATAATTAGACTGTTCTGGATGCCGATACCAGTCGAGTAGCCCGAGTCAACCAGCTTCGGGTCTTGCGGCTGCGCCGCATACAGAAAACCAAATGCGCCGATGATGGCGCCCGCCTTGCCCAACGCCGCAGAGATCCTGTGGCACGTCGACCGCAGGCGGGCAGGGAAGAGCTCAGCCAGCACGATGAAGGTGGTGGATTTGGGACCAAAGTTGGCGAAGAAGAAGGTGAGCGCGTACATGATGACAAAGGCCGTGTGATTCCCGTTGCAGGTGAGGTTCTTGGGGTCGTTGGGGCAGGCAGAGCCTTGCAGCTGGGGGTAGAGTCCCGCGATGAGGCCCGTGAACAGGGTCATAAAATGTTTACAGACTACTAAATTCCTCAAGAAGCCAGCCTGCTACAAATCAGTCCCCACCGTAACGAGTAGCACCACCTACCTCGGCACCAAGTCACCAAAGGAATGATCCTCAACAACAATATGTTGTGTGCGTGCGTGAAACATGCCAGAGTTCTTTGCAATAGCAAGAGCACCACGGTTGTCGTAATGCACTATGATAGCAAGCAAGTACTGGTTCGGATCATAAATCGGACACATTACCTAGATAGCATAAGCAGCCCATGCACCACATGCATCCTTGTTTGCTGCCGTACCACAAAACAACAGTGCCACCAAGCAAAACCATGTATTCCGTCATAATCCTTCCCTATGGGTTCCAGGTATATCAGCATCAGTGTAGCCTTCAAGAGCCGCTAAGGATTATATACTGAAGATGAGCGCATGCATGGAATCAAGAGCAAGTCCTGCACCACTCATACAACACCATGCGAGGTGACCAATGAAGTAAAACAACTATTTTCTGAGGAGATCGACAACAGAAGTAATGGGACAACATGAAGCACATCAATACCTTTTGTCTCCATTTACTAGAGTAAATGGCCATTTACTCTGAGACAAAAGGTGTCCTTACTCCTTCAATCAAAATCAGACAAAAACATCGGTGTCTTTTCGATACTTGTTGATCGCTTACTTTATTCCCACTTGGATCTTCATAAGCATCTGGCAAGTCTCATCCAAGATGTTCTGAAAGTGTCACCGTTGAATGTTGACCGCTGGTATGTTTTTCAAACTCTGTAAGCATATTGCAGTTGTGTGTAGTTTTCCATATACCTCCTCAGATGGAATGTTGCCTTCTGTTGCAGAGGTCGTGGAGTTGTATGCGAGCTGAGCAGTTAGTAGCTTGACTGTGTTGTAAGTGTCATGTGTCTTGCATAACATTTTGAGCAGTTTTCAAGTGTATGAATGGTACTCTTAGTCTACCAGCCTAGTCTGAGAGTGCAAGGCCATTGATAGTTGAATCCAACTACCGTAGCGAGTTACCAGCTCTTGCCAAAACATGTCGGTAAACCTTATGTCCCCAACACTGGCGATGGAGGAGGGAACGTCGTATAGTCTGACAACATTGTTGAGAAACAGTCGTGCTGTTCTCTCGTCAGTGATCATGGGTTTCATCAAGATGAAGGGTGTCATTTTCAAGAACAGGTCAACACCAAAAGTATTGCATCAATTGCCTCCGGTGTGACAAGCAAACCCATCACAAAGTCCATGGAGATGTCCAGTCATTGTTCCTTGGCTATCGGTAGCAATTGAAATCAACCTGGGGATTTGGATTGCCTCGACTTACGGCGTTTAGTTTGTAATATTGGTCTGCATCATGTCGTACTAGCAGTACTGTAAACGTTTGTTGGTGTTTTATCCTGAATGAATTGTCCACTTGGTTGTGTCTCGTGGTACTTCTTGGAAAGCATCCAACCTAATTAGTTGTTACTTGGTACGAAAACCTGTCGAGTAAATCTTGGTTGCCACTAGGCAACAACGATACTAGCCAAACTCCTTGTAACCCTTCATGTACAGCCCCGCAAGGTAGTGGTCTCTTTCGACGATTAGCGTGCACATCTCGGCCATAAGATCTGGTCGTTGAATTAGAGCATCCACCAAATCTGTTTGTCCAGGTCAGTACTCGCTGGAATCATTGAAGTCACACTCAAGAAAATCCATCCATCCAATTTAATGACAGCTCAGATTTGGCTGAGTCTTGAGAAAATCTAGTGCGAGGTGATTGGTGCGGATGATGCATTGTTAGCATTCCCGGTAACACCGTCATGTCATGCACGACCGCTAACATGTATTTATCCTTCACCGCATAGTTCATTTCAAGCCCGTAGATTTTTTTAAGTCAAATGCTATTCTCCACCGCCATTGTCTTGGAGGAGAATGGACCCAATTTTCTTCATTGGAATTGTGGAGACCATGATGTAGTCGGTGGAATACATTATGGTCTCCACACTTCCACCGTTGGATCGGCCAATCGTAAGGCTTGCACTGAGGTTCAAGAGTTTCTTAAAGGGTTGAAAACGTCTCTTTTTCTGTCTCCCCAAGAATATGTGGATTTCCCAAAGATCAGTAGGCTCCGGTCAACTGTCAATTTCCTCCACTTTCTTTGTGACCATCGTGATCCGTCAGCAATTGATCTTGTGACCAAAAAACTTGATCAAAGGACGACCAAAGGTGAAATTCAGGAGTTCTTTTTGTTTAGAAAAAATCTACACAAAATCTTGCGAACGTCGTCCCATTGTGATCCTCTGAGGTGCTGCTTCACACCAGGATTCCATTGAGATAAATGACAACAGAGTGGTCTTGACGTCCACATCACATGTGTAAATCTGATGATAGCCACTATGTAGGTCGATTTTGGTGAGAATTCTCGCTCCTCAGAGTTGGTCAAAAAGTTCATCTGCTCACGGGATGGGTTAGTATTATTTATAGTGAGTTACTCTGTGCCCTAAATTCCATGCACATCCATACTTTTCCAGTTTTATTTCTGACAAATAATACAGGCGCAACATACCCTGTTGATCTTTAATTCCGTGTTTTAGCTTTTTTGGGTGTGAACAAAGCTTAACAAAGTTCTTGAAGGCGAGTTGCTTAAGTAAACCCTTAACTATGCATGTCAAGATTGTGTTTCAATATTTAGTTCCGAATTTGGGTTCATGTCGTTAGTCAGCATAGTGTGGGCGTGGTGCTTCTCGTGAAAAATAGAGGACAAGCAAAGTCCGGGTCACTCGCTATGTGTTCCGTCTCACAAAATGTAAACTTGACCCTGCTAAGACAGTTTGACATGCCAATCTGATGTTGTGATCATTGCGCACTTCTGATTGACGTGTCAGACTTCTCACGCATCAACACTTACGAGATCAACAAGCATGCAAACTACTCGATCAGCCATTCCGGAGGTGCACATAGACCGTCATGAACAAATTTAATGATTTTCTGAAGAAAAAAAAATGAAACTAAAGATCAGTACGGTGTGGTGACGTGGATGGCCTGATGGACCCCGACCTGAGAATTTTGTCCAAAAACATTTTCCTCTGTCAGTTTGTAGTCACTCATCTGATAGGTCTCCTTGACCGTCCCTCTTCTGCCTAGCTTCTCGTCTATCAGATAATCCAAACTGCATTTTGGAGGCTGTTCCAAGGGGAGTTTCACGGCATGTATATTGGTGATTTTTCTTTACACAACATTTCCAATGGGGAGGTGCTCAATGTTCAAACTTTTAGCTTTGATCATGACATCTGTCACATTTGGCACCTTTACAAAACATTCTCCTTGCAAGTGAAATATTGTGCTCTCATTGCTTGCAGTGAGGTGGTTACCAACCAACATGATTGGTCCTCTCTCATCTTTAATGCTCCATCTCCTCCCTCCTTCTTCATGTTAGGATGTTTTACCTACCCCCATCTTGCGGATGTCTATACGGCCAAGGATTTTCTTTTGCCATCAGGAACATTCGTTGATGGTCCTTGACCGGTAAACTAACAGTCACTAGGTCCATGATGCAAGTACGGGTAGGCTTGGCAAGTATGTCTTCCTCATAAAAGGTGAATTGGTGTAGTGGAAAAGAGGAAAATGAAATTGTGTAGTGTGTATCTCTATCGAGGCTGAGTAAGTTGCACTTGGCATAGGCACATGAAATATTTTTAGGTTAGTTGTCTCTTGTAATATGTTTGCGTGTCCATTTGAAACACCAGACTACGATGCAATAATGGTAGCATGAAAACCATTTCTAAGAATTATGGAATCTATCACTCACTCTAATAACATATTTTTAGCACCATTTGTGGGAGTGTCCAATTTTTACGCATCATCGGTTCTATTATTCAGGATAACAAGCTTGGGTGATTCCAGAAGTATTCTTTCCCTTGCACTTGCATTTTTTTTCTTCTCTTAACATCATTGTGCTGTAGTTATGACCATCCTATGTGCGTATGGGATCTTGTGAGTTGTTGACACATTATGACATCTTAACAACTCTATGCTCTAGCAAAAATTGTTTAGAAATGTCAAACGTGACGATGTGAGAGAAGTGGGAACAATACAACAGCACACAAGTGGAGGCATCCCAATAAGGACAACAATCAAATCATATTTGATTTTTTCTCATCCAATTTTTGCCTCTATGATTATCTCATAACATTTCATAAAGTTTATTTGTGGGGAATTCGTTTTTGTAGCTTTGATGCTTCTTTGCTGATGTCGCTTATTACTTTTTTGTTTGTGTAGCACAGACCACCATGCCACAAGGTTCCTGTTATAAAAGTTCTCTGACAGAACTATCAATTTGCCTCAGCAATTTTTTTCTGGTGGCCAAGATGCACTTACCTCTATCAAGGGTGAATGAATGCAGCCCACTCCACATGAGGTCATTCCATGGTTTGGGCTAGCGTATGAAAGACCGCTACTGTATAGTCTTGCAGGCTATTCATATTTTTGGGTTTCTATTCAACTGTTGATCATTAACAAATCACTTCCAACACCATAACTAATTTTAACGAGAGGGCCGGTTCGGCTCGCCCACCTCGCGCTAGCGAGGGGGTGGTCGCAAGCCACCCCTCGCTATTGCGAGGTTTGGCTTGTGGCCAGCCACCCGCTGGATACCGGCCGACCGGCGGCCGGCCGGCTGGGTGGCCGGCGGCCGGTCAAGTGACCAGCCGGCCACCCGTCAGCGAGCCACCAGCCGACGATCGAGCTGGTGGCTCGATAGGCGGCCAGGAGGCCTCGAGGGCCGAGGCCTGTGGCCTCGAGCCCTCGTCCTCGCTCTCTCCTCCCCGCCTCCTCAAGTAAGCGAGGCAAGGGATAGAGAGCAAGGGAGTGAGGCACGGGAGAAACATGTAGCGCCGGCGCGAAATCGCCGGACGTGCCTCACACGCAATGATTTTGTGTCATCGTGTCAAAGATGAAACTCAAGTTTGCTTGTTATGAACTTTGAGTTTTGTTTAAGAAAAACTTGTGCAAACTCACGAGTTCAAAGGAATACCCCCTCCCTCGTTTGGAATCCAAAATGAGGGGGCGAGGTAAAAATGGAAATGGGCCTTCGGAGACTTGAAATATTCAAGTCTCCCTGCACGGGTCATTGATGATGATTGCCCCGAGATTGACACAGAGGGTAAAGCCCCTTGATCGAGCTCTGGATGCCATTCTGCAAACTCCGACAATGACCTAAGTGCAGGAGCTAGAGTCACGACCCGTTACAGTGATTCTCAGAGCCAAATGGCCCTCATTACCAACTGTGCGATCGTTCTAGAGGCTACGCTAGATACAAACATCGCGAACAGTTGCAGCAGCAGCAGAAATGCCAGAGAGGGATACTAGCTTAAAACTTAACTATATTAAGCACCATAAGTTGCATTGGAAAGCTCTTCAGGAGATATATTATTTTCTGCCAGCTCGTCTAAGCTTCTCCCGCGTGCCAAGGGGACTATGTGGATTTTCTTGGATGGGGTGGAGAGGGCCCACCTCCAAACCACCAACGTTTGCCCTCTTCTCATGGCTCCCTCTCCCCCTCTTCATCAAAAAAATTGGGACAGTGCCCTTGTCCAATACCAGGGACTCTCACGGCCCGAGAGAAGAGGAAAAAAGAGGAAGGTTCCCCTTTGAGAATTTTTTAGGCCGCCACATTGTCCTGGAGCACAAGGAGGGCACCTCCAAGGGGGCGCGAGGCGCGCCAAGATTACACAAGAAGAGGCCAAGGAAGACCAGACGACAAGAAGAGAAGGAAGAAGACAAGATTAGTGAGGAGGGAGCGTGTGGGGGTGCAAACTCTTAGTTAGAGTTGACCCCCTCCTCCTCATCTTTTTGAGCGGTGCTCCAATCCTTGTAGCTTCTTGATCTTGTACTTGCTTTGTTTTTTTAAGTTTTTTAGCTTTCCTAGTGTCGTGAGTCACGGCCTAGGATTTTGCCTAGAAACCACATGATTGTGCCAATCATGGCGGCGTAGAAAAAAGTGTTTGTCTACCACGTGATTGTGCCGCCCGTGGCGGCTGAGAAAGATAAAAATAAATTGTATAATTGCCTCACCGACCGTAAGAGCAAGGTGACTTGGGAGGCGACACCTCTCTGATGTCGTGGGATGAACCTCACAGTTGTTTTTGCGTGCTAGTTGCATCGATGACAACATGGCAAGTGTCGGACCATCCAAGACCAACAAGGGCAAGGTGGTGACGACCTCATCACATGCCCTCGGTAGACTCCTAGTCTTGGGAGCCGCCACCGTGAGCATGGTTGCCAAACCAAAGGCAACCGTACCACCGTAGGTAACCAACGTCAAGCTCGGTGACACCAAGAAGTGTGCGGAAGCCGGAAAAGTGCTCGATGAGCACGTCGACAAGCACGTGGACGACCCCCACGCGACGGACAACACGCTCGAGGAGGACCATCTGGACGTGGACCCCGATGAAGAGCATGATGCCGATGATGGCGAAGGCGACAAGGATCGTGATCATCACCATTGTCGTATGGCGAACTCGAGCTGATCGCTCGAGAAGGGCAAAATGCTTGCCTGATCGCCTGAAGCCGCCAACAATAGCAAGACTACCAAGAGTAGCAAAGGCATCGAAAGCAGCCATGTGAGAAGTTCCAACGAGAATGAGCTGGACAACGTTGGCGCGAAAACAATTTGTGAACACCGTCGGAGGCTTGTCGAGTTGGCTGCCAAGACGGCGGGCCGACTCAAGATCACCACCGACGGTGGGAACAGAGTACCACCCGGGAGAGTGGGGACGGATCCCCCTTCCTAAGATATGGTTGTGATGGGACAAACCAATGTACAAGCAAGAGTTGTCAAGGACGACAGCCTTCTCCGGAAGGTGGGAGTCGTGAGAGGTGTGTACGGTGGGTAAAGGTGCATGGAAAGCGCGAGGCCCTTGAGGTTATCGTCGATGCTCTGATGACATTAGAGCTGAAGTTCACATTTTCCAACCTCCTGACCCACATCGGGCAGAGCATCACGGACCTCGACCTTGATCACTAGCTGCAATGGCTGGCCACTCACGAGGCAAGCCGCCGATGCGATGACCTTGACAAGGCGTTGCAGAGCGTGACCAAGGTGCAGATGTAGTAGCAATTACAGCACGCCGCAGGTACTGATGCCACTGCCGGTGGCAGTGGCGACTTGCCTACCTCGATGACTTGCGGCCGGTCATGAACACGTCCTTCCTCCACAGTGTGGAGATTTTCCGGAAGGGCGTGAAGCTGACCGACTGATTGAAACACATGGAGTGCGTTCTACCTGTCCATAAGGCTCCACTCAGTCAGTGGGATGACCTTGCTACGACACGACTTGAAGACAAGCTCTTCAAGTATGTGGTCAAGGAGTGGGGTGCGTAGCAGTCACATCTCAAGTGGCAGCCCATGCCTTAGGAGGCCTTCGGCGCGATCATGCATATGAAGTGCACCCAACGTACGGAGGCGCTACGCATTCCACAAGATCAAGAACTTCAGGCAGCTGAGTAGCTCGCTTGAATCCTACTTGAGCGAGTTCAACGCACTCATGGAGGAGGTCAAAAGCTTCACCGAGGAAGATGGGATGCACAGTTTCAAGTATCCATAGTGCCTACTACTTAAGTACTTGCGTGAGGGTCTTCCTAGTGAGAAGCTGAAGGAAAAGACCACCACAACGGCTACCGGCCAGGCTTGGACAAGTTGGAGGGAATTGCGGGACTACATGAGCAAAGTGTCTTTGGCGAACCCGAAGCACTACTCGGATGCACAACCAAACTTGCGTGCACATTAAGGCTGCGACATGCGCATGGAATCTGTGGGGGTTGGAGGGGCAGCCGGGCAGTGGGGCGGGGCCAAGGGTAAGGAGCATGTAAACCCTCCAGTCAAGAAGACTGGCAGGAACAAGACCCCAAACCACAAGTACAGTCGCGAAAAAAACGAGCTACGGGCAGTGCATGAGCGTCGCAACACAGCCGTCTGCGACGGAATCTGCCACAATAGCATGCAGCCTGGCTACTTTGGGGCTCAATGTCCTGACGCTATTGGTGGTGAATAAGAAGCTACGGCGTTAACCGCAGTAGCAACACCTCATGCAGATGGTGCAGTAGGAGGCCGTGGACAGGGTCGTGGATAAGGTCGCGGTTTACGACAAAGGGCCCGGCCGTGGTAATGGACAGGGCCGTGGGACGGGTTTTCCCCACCCCTAAGTGACGTTAGTGGGGACCACTCAGGGGTAAAACTGGATCACAAGTGTGGGTTCATGTTTTCAGATGAATTTATTCAACAATTTGAGTTTTTTGATGAGTTCAAACTTCTCTTTTGTTTTCTCCCCTCTTGTTTAACCTGATTCTATACTTGTTGACCATCATTTTCCACTAAACCTTGCATCTTCGCACGAGATGCGTGATCAGACATGCTTAGTGGTGGCGACACCAACCAGTGTACAAGAATTGTGTGATGCAGTGATTGGAACAAACACCCTCAAAGTGATGAGTTCAATCACGTTCGTTGTACCTTTGGTCGACTATCTTGACCCGGTCAAATTTTAAGTCTAAAAGGTGCTATCCCAATTTCCACGTGCCCATAAGATGTGGACTTGAGTATGTGAATTATAATAGTTACGGGGTCCGCAGTATAGATTCCTTGTTTATCCCAAACTCGGCTTGCCGTCGTTGAGCTTGTATACTCGGGAGAGTGGAGGCAACATGATGATGGACACCTAGCGGGTCCTCCCGTGAACGTACGGGCTGAAAGTTGAGGAGATGACTCCTTTGTTAGCCTTGAATGTACCCGACAGGTTGGCTAGAAGTACGAGCCATCGAATGGTGCAGTTCTCGTCGGAGAAAACCGCACGGTACCAGTGATCGGTACCTGTAAAGCGAAAGTTTGTATTCAATGATACACACAGAATGTCTCGTTGAAGGTACTCAACCTTGTTCACCCGTTTGATGTGGTGCTAGGCGATCCCTGGCTCCGTGAAAATAGGGCTCTGATATGCTGTGAATCAAAGTGTTTGATCCTTTGAAAGAGACATTGTCGCTTTACGCCAATTCCGAATACGGAATTTTCACCGACCTGACTTATGGTCCATGCTAGCTTGTCTGCGATGCAGGTCAAGAGACGTATTTGACAATGTTGTTGATACTTCTTGGCTCAGCAATAGAAACAAGAAGACGACGTGAATTAAGATACACCGCTTTAGATCAAATCTCTATTGGTGGAGTTCTCGGACGTATTCCTAGACCTACCAACTGGTCTTCCATCACAACGACACATGGGTCACACGATTCCGCTGCAATCGGAGGCGACTCCTTCGTTCAGATCCATGTACCACCTCAGTCTGGCAGAGAGGTGAGAGGCTGAATGCCAAATCAAAGAGTACTTAAAAGGGGGTGGATCGAGCTAAGTAGCTCGCTGTATTGTGCGCCGATCCTTTTTGTGAAAAAAAAAAGAACGGTTTACTCATGTACGTGGACTACCGGGGGCTGAACAAGCTGGCGATGAAAAAATGATTCTCCTTATCGTGGATGAAGGACCTATTTGACCAACTCCAAGGGGCGAAAGTAATTTCGTCCTTGGGTTCGTCTCAAGTGTACCATCAATCCGCATTACAAAAGATGATATTCCCAAAACCGCGTCTCGAACACACATGGGACACTATCAGTTCCAAGTTTTATTCTTCGGGCTAACAAACGCCCCGGCAACTTTCCAAGGAGAAATGAACCGAACGTTCTCCAAGCAACTCGGTCGGTTTACCTTGGTCTACTTGGACGACATCTAGGTTTTCTCCCAATCCATGGAAGAGTACATACAACATTTGTACGAGGTACTCGCGATCCTTTGGGAAAAAACGTTCTATGCAAAAGTGAGCAAGTACAAGTTTGCACAAGAAAGGCTCGAATACCTTGGACACATCGTCGACAAGGACGGTACCCGTGTCGACCCACAAAAGGTGTAAGCCTTCGTGGTCTGGCCACGCCCCAAAATGTTGGGCAGATTCGGTCTTCCCTCGGCCTTGCAAATTATTTCCGACGATTTATGAAAGGGTATTCGACACTGGTAGCGCCGCTAATCAGGCTCACAAGAAAAAGACGTACATTGGGATTGGAATTCTGATTTCAAGAATGCCTTTCTCAAATTCAAAGAATTCCATAGCGTTCATCGTAACTCTTCCCCACCCATCGCAACCTTGGGAGGTTCAATGTGATGTGTCAGTAGTAGGACTTGGACCAGTTCTCATGCAGAATGGTAGCCCAGTTGCGTTTGAGAGCCAGAAGATCATCCCTGCCAAGACGCGGTATACAACTGGGGATTAAGAGCTTGTCGCTTTGGTCCACGCTTTCAAGATGTGGCGTTTCTACCTCAAGGGCGCTGAAGGGGGTGCGACGGTCGTGAACAACCAAAATTTGTTAGTTCCTTTTGCAAATGCAACCGAACCTGTCAAGACGTGTTGGAGCGAATACTTGAGCCGATTCTCATTCACATGGGAATATCAGCCAGGACGCATCAACGTGGCTGACCCACTAAGCCGAAAGCTTGTGAAAATCAAAGAAACCACTGAGGTCGGTGGGTGTTGTATGGCCATTACAACAGCAACAGTCCAAACACCACAGCCCTCTGCACCTCTGCGGCAACCACCTCACGAGATTATCCACTACAATGGCTTTGTCAATGGAATCCGCATGGGATACTATGTGGATTCTTGGTTTCAAGACTCTCGGACTTTAGACAAGTACGGATTGGTGGAGGTCGCAGTGATCTTTTGGCACGGAGAACACGTTGTGCCAGACTCGGAAAACCTTCGAGCAAATATTATCTCCCAGTTCCACGACCCACCGGTCGGAGGTCATGTGCGACATTGAAAGACCGGACATGCACTCTCGCACGACTATTGGTGGTCACGATGGAGTGTCAATGTTCGTAAGTATTACATGACGTGCGACCCATGCTTGCGGCATAAGGCTAGTAACAAAAAGCCTACTGAACTCCTCGAACAGCTTCCCATTCCTGGGAGTCCACGGTAGTGCGTCAGCATGGACTCCATTACTGGTCTTCCAGACATGGCCCATGGCCACGATGCAATACTAGTAGTTGTGAATCTTCTAACGAAGATGACACACTTCATTCCTACAATCACTGATGTGAACGCATAGGAGACTGCTCGTCTCTTCTTTGAGGGTATCGTAAAGTACTACGGCTTGCCGTTGCGCATTATCTTCGATCGAGATAGAACGTTTGCTACTAAGTTCTGGCAAAAGATGCAGGAAAACTTCGGCAGCGAGTCGCAAATGTCGACAGCTTTTCACCCTCAAATTGACGGAAAAACAGAGCGCATGAATCGCACTCTGGAGCAAATGTGTCGCATGTACATGACGCTGCCATGAAAGACCAGGATGGTTTCACAGTACCGATAGAGTATACGGTGAATAAGTCCATGAATGAGTCTACATAGCTCACACCGTTTGTGTTGAAGAGTGGTCGGCATCCAATGGTGTCCTCTTCATTAGTGAAGAGAAGGAGTATAGGTGGATAGGTTCCTTCTGCTCAAGCCTTTGACGAGCGCATAAATTCCTTGTAACAGGAGGCGAAGGGTCACCTTCAGGTTGCTTGGCAACAACAAAAGGCATATGCCGACAAAAGCCGTGAGGTCTCGTTTGAAGGAAGCTCCATTCAACACACTCTTTCAGTCAAGATTTGCCAGGATATCACACCTTAAAGGTTTTGACATGTTCGTGATCACTTTTTTAGAAGCATATGGCTAGGTTTTCAAAAAGGCTCAAATTCCCAACATATTGATTTTCAAATTACACTTGAAAGTGGCCATCTCCTCCATGTAGGAAACACGAGGCTAGATGTTTATGACACATAATTTGACATTGCATTGTTGACTTGGATCCGTGGCCAAAGACGTGTAAAAAATCTCTTTTAACTTATCCATATCACTCATCACACCTGTTTCAATTGGAATGTTTCGAGTCTTTGTCGTTTTGTGTGGAGGTGGAACTACGTAAACTTTGTTTCCTTCTTTGCTGTTGAATGCACCCTTTCTTTGAACGCATGCCGACCTCCATACGCATAATTCTTGACAACCCTATGAAAATTTCAAGGTGATATTGGGCCCCGTAAAGCCTAATGGAATCAATACAGAGTGGCTCACCTTTTTCCTGCGACCCTCTTGCACATCATGTGACAAGGGCCCCAGGTAGAATCCCTCTCGTTGCCCTCATATCAGGGTAAATTCCCACTAAATATGGTTTCAGACAAAAAAAACTCTGTTTCTTTTGCATTGCATGACCACAAAGAATTGGAAAAAGGTTTAATGCTAAACATACATCTGTTGAAGATAATTTTGCCACAAAAATCGTTATTGTTTTCCTAATTCTCAATATGAAACAAGGTTCTAATGTTGCACTAAGGTGCACAGGGTTACGTAGTAACGCACAGCGTTACTATGTAACCCTGTGCACCTTAGTGCACCTTATTTGCACCTTAGTGCACCCTGTGAAATGTAGGAAGTAAAAGAATCACGTAAAAACACCAGCATTCAATCGATAACTCTAAATTCAACTCTTTTGGTTAGGAGCCTATTAATAAGTTTGGCTTCGCTTCAAAGTGCTTCCAAATGTCACGTTCTGCAAGAGAGATCTTGTGGAATTATTGTTTCCATTAAAAATTTAAATTAATGATACGAAAAAAATAATATTCGAATCATTTTCCCACATGGAAATTTCCCATGGACTACGTTCCGCACATTCATTGTGTCTTTACACGTGTTAACGTTTGTATACATTTACATGCATCCATCCATGACTTTGTATAAGTATAATTTGAATAAAAAGCATCAAATGTATTCATTCGTGTAGTATTTCCTTCATGTATCTATGATGAGTCCATTCTGTGTCAATGATCCATTGTGACTGTCTGTAAGCACAAATTGTAATTTCAATATAGCTCATACTTATTGTTATCTAATTATTGGTAATCTTCATTTTTTTGTGTGACTTACTTTTTATTTAGAACATAGATCCAAAATTTTAAATCTTGGTAAATTTTAAGCTGAATCCGGGTATATAGCTTCAGCTATCTTGGAGTGTGTACAAGTTGGTTCCTCGCTAGTTCATCTCGTGTCCGGAGAATGATGCGGTCGACTGAGCTCGTCTCGTTGACGATTCCAGAGCATGTGAAAGAATAAAAGTTAGTAATTCTAAATAATGCGGCCCTGTGGAATATTCTTGGTTTATTTACTGTTCCCTACATAGACACGAAGTAACAATCACAGATCTCAGGTTTGCAGACGTTCCAAACACAGGTTTACGAACCAATAACACTATTTTACCACGTAAAACAATAAGGAAAATTACCAATCCATTATTTTAGCCTGAGGTGGAAGTATACGAATCTCTATCCTGTCATTCTTTCCTTACCAGGCATTCGGGTTCAGTTTGTGAATATGTTCAACTTTGAGGTCGCCACACGCCTCAGCTTGTCATGGACAGAGAAGTGGGTTCGAATATCCGCGCATGACATCTGAAGCGGTACTACCAATGTTCTCCTCCCGGAGCCTAGGCGACGGTGCTTTCGCGGATGTGCCCTGCTTGTGATTGGGACAGCCACATCAGCAGGGCTGCTTGCGGTCCACAGCGGCTTGATGCAGTTGACGAGAAATGTGGCACAGGAACAACGCCGATGTGCAGCGGAGTGGCTATCGCCCTGGTCCACACACACGCCGATTTTGGGCACGGCAGAAAGGGCGGACGCGGGAATGGTCCTTGTACGACGTGTCAATTGCTCGCCGGACAGAAGCCGCCACCGCCATAGCACCGCCATCGGCCGTGGAGACAGGCCGTATATTCCTCATTATATTCCTCATAGGACTTATTCCTCATTAAACACATGCCTTTCCAATCAACACAATGTTCTCCAGCATTCCACAGCTGCCGCTAAGGTTTGTGTCTTGTGCATGCACTTCTCGCTACAGATTTCTTTGGTGGAAATAAGACAACATACATGAAATGCTGACTGATCAAAAACATGCTAAGATTGTAAAAAGGAGTCGAGCCTCATTATCACATAGTTTTAAGTCGTTTGAACCGTTTGGAAGTTCTAATATTAACCTTGATGTGAGGGACTTGAGAGCGGTTTGAAGGAGATCGAGGCGTTGGCTGGCCCCAACCTGCTGTTAACCCACAAGACTAGGTGGTTATAATGAATTGGATTCACAACATTTAATGGATGTTTCTACACATCAAAAAGTGCAAATGAGGGGACCATTTATAGATAAATGAGGGATACAATCGGCCTGAGGATCTACGATAATGTATGTGGCAAGATCCACAACAAAAAACGAATCCATGAATTTTCTATGGTGAATAAAAATGGTGAGTGTGGACAAAGCCCTATGCTTAGCAGCCTTACTGAAAATGAGGTGATTATTTCACATATATTGATATAGAAAAAGGTTTCAGAAAAAAATATTTTTTGAGACGTTTCTCATGAGACAAAATTTCTCGTAAACATTGTAAGTACAAACAGATTATAAACATGAGAATATCAAGGAGGACCATCCACCTTGTATTCCTTACTGAAGAGAAAAGCATGAGGATAGTTGTTGAGATTTCCTACTAATTTGGAGGAATGATCATACATTCCCAATGAGGCGACCACATTTTCTTCGAAATAAGCATACAAAATCTGCCATGCGAGTTGCAATTCTAAACGATATTGTAACTCCCCTACATCATTTGGCACTTAATTACATCATTCACATTTTTGCTAATCTATACCATCCCATTTACTAGCATCATTTTACCATACATCCAGATACACAGAAAAATATTAGCATTTGATTATCAAGTGAGCCCACTTGAAACATGAAGGGGTTATGGTTTTTTTAAATTTTGCAGTCCCTTAAGCTCCATGTTAACTAGAAAGAAAAGGTTTCCTTTCATTAAAGGTAAAGTATAGCTTAAAAAACATTCTCATGTGTTGATGTTATTTGCCAATGGCATTAAATCACATGTAAAAATGGAAATATAATTTTATAAGGATGTTTAGTGCAATTCTTCATGAAGTATATGTCATCATGTAAAAACGTTTGAAAATATTTCATTAAATAATTTCACAACAAAAATAGGAATAAATTTAGTTTTTTAAAGAATAAGTATTCATGATGCAAAAGCTCATGAATAAAGATGTGGTAAATTAATACCTCTTACTATAATTTTTCATCCATTCATATAGTTATATACAAGGATATACATCATATTGGAGGAAACCAAAAATAAAAGTGAAGAGATGGTCCATTTGATCACACAAATAAGAAGTAAATGGATGAAGAAAATCCACTTTATGAATATTTCTTTTTAAAAGGGAAAAAGGATACTTAGATTAAAAAATCTTATTAAAAATTAAAAATAGTTCATTAAAATCTATTTTTGCCTCAACTTAACATATTTACACAGTTTAAGCATGCCCGATTCCACATGACGTGACCGAGGGTTCTTGACATATACTTGGAAAGGTCGGCTTGAGGGTCAAAGGTGTCAATTTTTTGAGACAGGGAGCAAGAGCTCCGACCCTTGTTGTTGGGATCTTTTGATAATCATTAGTGCAGTTTGTAGAATATTAGGAGAATTAACGGGAAATCTTGGATGGGGAAAACTAGAATCTTGTTTAGAACAAAATGAATGTATGATACATAAAAATTCTCGACAACATAGACTAGCACAACTCTTGGCCCATAAAGGGGAAGCACTTTCCTAGGCCTTATGAGCCATCATTCTTAAGGTCTTGGTGCATTCTTCAGGTTGAGTGGCCTCAAGAGCAGCCTCCACCCAGGTTGGGAGGCTTTGCCGGGCTTACAAGGGCATTGGATTGCCAGCAGAGTCTTGATCTTGGGCTCCATAGTTCGAGGCTTGAGCAGAGCTGATTGCTTCTAGAATTTTGAGATAGATGTGAACTGAGAGGAGCTTTGCCTTTTATACTTGTGGACTTGGCAAGTTTACCTCAAGAAGGAGAAGCTTCCTTCATGTGCTTCAAGTCTACTACCTCTTCAATATGATTTCTTCTAAGGGAAGCGTCCTATAGTTCAATGTTTTAAATGGCATCCCTGTCGCCTTAGAGAGAAGCTTCCTCCTTGAGGAAGCTTCATCTGGTGTTGAGGTGCAACTTCCTGAGGAGGTTGCTTGCCTTACAGGATTTCCTCTAAGGACTTTAGATCTTGCCATATTGTTGCATCAGATGCGTTGATCAAGAGCCTCTTTAAGCTTGTACCTGATTGGTCCATGTAGATTATACGGCCCAGCCTCCATGCATGGGAATGATAATGCATTGTAGGAAGCATGCTTAAGGTGCATGATGCCTGCCCAGTCAGCTTGAGGAATCCCTGACCAGGATAGTTGTGTATTGCTATGCGATGACTAGCTTCCCTCCTTCCAAGAGCTCATTAGAGGCATGCTGAACCCTCTTGCGCATGACAGCACACTATAGGACATCTAGACCCTTTGGAATACTTCAAGGCCGGCAGCCGGAATTTATCTTGCCTTTACAAGAGAGAATTCCTAGTGGACATGTACCCATGAATTTATTGTAAAATCTTTAAATTTCCATACAGTGCTGCGCAAGCATTGCCATCTCCACCAAATCGGAGCTTGAGACTAGTATAGTAATTTTAAGTCTCACCACTCCCCCTTTCCTGGTGCACGACTTTCATATCTGCTCGCTTGCCCTTTCCTTGCTCATTTGGTTTGTTTTTTCCTTTCTTCCTCTGTAGCCCACTTTGAACCCCCTCCTCCTCACCACGACTCTTTTGACGTTCTAGCCACGGTAGTTAAACTTGTTGCTCCAGCTCCCCTAACTGCTAGTTTGGCACCCACTGCTCCTGACCGAGGCTTTTCCAACCTTGTAGTTGCCTCAGCTTTGCGTGCTGCTCCAATGGCTTAAGAAGCTCACTAGCTTGGTACTTGAAATTTTTGTCTTTTCCTTTCAAGGTCGAGAGGTTGATGGCTACCATTTTAATGGCAAAGCAAGGTTTTGCTACCTTAGAAAAACTTGCTTTTCTTGTGAGGCTTTTTACTGTGCTAGCAGGTCCTCTAGCAGAAGGTCTTAGAAAACAACTTTTGGATAAGAGTTCCTTCTTAGTTGAGAAATCCTACTCTTGTGTTACCTGGGCTATCGCAATAAGCTAGAGGACACTAACAAATGTTTTTATTTTTGGTGATGCCTTTTGGAACCCGCTCTGAAAAATTCCCTACACCATGTCCTGGTGCACGATAGCCATGTTGATGAGTTGAATGACTATGTGATAGAACTATGGAAGATTTTGCTTCTGTCGATATTGTCTCTTGGACCACAAAGCATGTGCAACCTCTGTGAATTAAGAAGGATTACCTGATGGCAAAGCTGCGTGTATTTGACTTACGCATCCCCTCCACAAATGGTTGTTTCTGTACGTACTATGAGAGGGCAGTAGAGGTGACCAAACACAGGTCTATACACCTATTGAACATGTCCTTTGGGACTCTTTTGGTCAAAACGTTACGTACTTTCTTGGAACCTGGCACTTGCACGAGATGGATTGTGCTATCTTTAATTTTTTTGAGGAATCCAATACTCAAGAATGAGGATGTGCTTCGTTCATCCTTGGAACTTTGAAAAGCTTGCAAGGTCCATTGCAGAATTGTTGACAACAATTCATTTTGAACGCCACGCTTGAAAAAATCTGATGTCCTCCATGACGTTGTAGAGTTCTTTGACTTTGTATGATGTTGGAGTGATAGCCACGTATTTAACTGAAGTAGAACTGAGTTTGATGAGGTTGCGTCGCTTGCTGGTCCATGAAACTACTCCTCCGCTAAGGAAGCACTCAAAGCCCGTCATGCTCTGACACTCTTCCTCTGTTGCTTAAAAATTTGAGGCGATGTAACAATAAAGGTTGCGGTTGGCTACCATCCCGAAAACAAGACTTGTGTCCTGATTCGTCATTAGGTAGCCTAGAGCTTTGTCGAGCTCCTTGTAGACCAAATATGTAAAAGTCTCATTGTCGCGTGCAAGGTTGGTCAAGGAAAAGTGTAGATCAAGCTATGTACAATTTACTATGTGTATCCAGGAAATGTCTCTACTACGGTAGTCGGTCTCGCTCCCCCTCTATCCTTGACGAGACCGTATCTCATGTGTCAGAAAGGTCAGTATGTGTTGGTCGGGAAATTGAATCGTTTGTAAAGTTTTCAAGTGTACATTTGCTAGCTTAAGTGAAGTGTACGCGCTCCAAAGTTCCATTCAATGTTCATGTCCAAGTAGTACTCAAAGTTTGGTATGAATCTCACATTACCTTCTTACGTCATGGTGGTTGCTGGGACTTTAATGAGACCTGCCGACAGACCTATAATTGGAAGGTCGTCATCATAAACGAGCATGTAGCATTCTGGTTTCGTGCATAGTGATGTATGATGTAGGATTACGTAATCATCATCTTCTGAAGGCTCAAAATCCAGAGATTCCAGCATTGCTTGTAGCTTCTTGTACCAAAGCAGGAGGCTCAGCTTCAATCTGTACAAACGTTTTACCGATTTGAACAGTCTGCCACTCCTCTTATCGTAGCCCACCGATTGCTTCATGTTGACGTCGTATTCATCTTGTAGCGTACAAAGGAATTTCTGACAACGATCTGTTGCACGTTGTAGTTCAATACTGCTCCAACTTTAAGCATGATATGAGCGGTGGTGTAAAAGCTTATGGGAGCCTAGGTGTCAAAGACATCTTTCCCCTCAACTTGCATGAACCCCTTTCACCACAAGGCGAGCCTTGTACTTGTCAATGATCCCATCGGCCTTTGGCTTGATGCAAAAGACCCACTTAACTTCCACTGAATGAGACCCTGATGGAAGCTCCATGAGCTCCTAAGTCACTTTATCCATGAGACTCTTGTCCTCTAGGTGGAGTGCCACATTCCATTATTGAGCATGTCTTCCCTACAATACGTTTTTCAATGTCTGTCAGTCTCAAGGAAGCATGCTTGTTGAGACGAGAGCTGCAAGGTACGTAATGGTGAATTGTACCTAGACATCATCTGCCTCCTTTAGATGGAGTATGCCATAATAGCCGTATTTCCCTCTGTGATCTCCTGCTCTTCTTCTTGTTGCAATTATTGTAGGATGTGCGTGGGGCCCATTTTTCCAACAGCTCAATCATGTGGTTTTGTTACTGCATGCGTATAATCCTGCACCTCCATGGCCGTTGCTTTGTCACGAGGTATTATGAGTGTCTCATGATTAGTGGTGATGCATTTGTCCTGACGAGTGTTGAGGGCCCACGTGAGGCCACCGGCTGCTAATCCATCTTATCAATATAAAGAAGGTTGATTAGTAAATTATCACCTTTGTCCTATAGCATACCCGGATATGATTTATAGAATGTATGAAGTAGAGTAGGCTCACTTGCTTGCTTAGCCTGTCACACAAAGCGGGTCAGGTTTGAAAAACATATAACGCCTCTTTTGGTTATGATTCAATGGGATTCCGCATTGTAGGACTTCCACCACTTAATGTTCAAGCTTTGTTAGAGGAAAATCCTATGTTACATTGTCGGCTAGCTTTCGCCGATTTCCTTTGGGATGTGAAGCAAGGCCATGCACCCAAAGGTGCTTAGTAGGGAAATGTCAGGTTTTTCATCATGCCATGCCTAGTAGCAAGACGTGTTGTACATTGTTGCATATCCACAATACTAATTGGAGTGTAAATGGCCACCATGAGTAGTAGAGATATGCTCCTAGCATGATCAAATTCAGCATTTTTTGCATTGTGAAGCTTGCTCTCGTTGCTATGCCTTTTTACTACGGGGTGTATGGCATGAAGAATTGCTGCACGATGCCAATATCCTCTAGCTGAGTGGCAAACAATGTGCTGGTGTACTCATTAGCAACAACACAGCATAAGACCTATAGTTTCTTGTTGTTTTGCCTTTCGGCCAACGTGAGCCACTTGAAGAAGTATGATGAAGCTTTGTTTCTTGTACGGAGAGGATAGCTCCACACCATCCTCGTTGCAATTCAACAAAGAGCAGAAAGTAATGATGCTCTTCGTAGACTATAGCTGTGGAAAAAGGTCCACATATGTTAGTGTGGACTAACTTCATCTTCTGGCTGACGTTGCACTTTTTTGTAAGAGGAAACATTTCTCGTGGTAGCTTTGCCTATACACAGTCTTCACAGGGCTCTGTTGTACATTTACTTGAAATTTTCTTGATATCAAGTCTGTTGAACTGCTTATGCTTGAACATTGTTTATATGGTTCGGTTGATGATGTGGCCAAGCCATTTGTCCCACAAATTGAATTTTGCGCCACAACCTAAATGGAGAATTGTTAAAACAAAGGGCATATCCAACCATCTTAGTGGAGCTTATGCTCCAAAATTATACTCAATCATGCCATACAAAAGTAGTAGACCTCATGCAAAGGCCTCACCTTCACAGCTCTTCAGAGTCACATGCTCTCCTTACTAGCCATTCGTGCACCCGTTTCATCAGCTTCCCCAGTGAGAGGAGGTTAACTACAATGTAAGGTGTCTAAATTACACTCTCAAACGTCACTTAAGCACCACTTTACCCAGCCAAAGTGTTCTTTCCTTCACCTAAAATAGGCACATGTTGCTTGTTTTCCATTGTAAAAAGCCTTTGAACTAATGTTCAAGCTCATGCAGGCGGATCTTGTCATGTGTGACGTGTGCACTAAATCCACTATCTAGGTACAAAACATAGGTGGAGAGGACTAGTCCATCACACTGTTTGTCTAAAAGCTAGAAAACAAACACTATGTAGTGAAACAAATTCTTGTTTATCTAGCTTCTTGGCCTCTTTCTATTCACCTCCGTACGGTTACTTGACCTAGCTCCCAGTTGCCTTCTTTTCTTGAACCCTCTCGAGTTGTTTGCTTTACAACATTACTGTCGCCTTGCATGCTCCTTATCCCACAATCCTTTACTAGACTCCCAGTTCATGTGAATAATCTTCTTATTATAATGACACTCAATTACAAGAAATGATGACGCGTTTAGGCCATACAAGCTATACTTATTAGTTTCTATGAGGATTGAGCAAAAAATTGGGTGGACATAGATGTCTTGGTGGATTGGCTGTTCCGTGATGGCTGGGGGGAGGACACGACAACGCTTAGGCCTTGGTTAAATGCATTTGATGGAATTCTCTCTTTATCTCTTGTTAGCTGCCAGTCATGTTGCTTGATAAAAAGCACTCTACAAACATATGATTTTGTGAGCTTTGATTCATGCTTGTTCTTGAGCACTTTGGAGACATCGTCCCCATCTCCAGTAAGTTTGTTAAGGAAAAAGGTTACAAAACGGGCTGTAAGACAGGATCGTTTGTTACTACAAGGTGATTGCGTAGTGACAAGACCTTGTTGATGTAGCCTCAATATTGTCAAAGTTTTTGAAGTTGATGCGTAACAGTTGTGCCATGAGGTGCAATTTGAAGGTTAAGTTGTTAGAAATGTAGATCGAGAGCAGGTAGGACCTGGCTTGAAGAGCTCGCTTAGTAGTCACCTCGTACATTCTTATGGTTTCTGGATGCGAGGAGTCGGATGGTCATCTAACACCATGAAAGTAGCTCGATGAAAGTAGTTATACACAGCCAATGTGCTGGACAACGACCCCAGATTTGAAGGCATGTTGTAGGATTTCCGGATGCCATGAATCTAGGCCACTTGTACGAACTTGTGTGCTGATGGGGAAAAGTTCTCATTGTCAAAATGTTCATCCTTAGTCTTATGTTGACGGAGTAAGGCTGCTGCTTTGGACACAATATCCTCTAGGCCTTGGTACTTCTTGCCTTGTTCAATCGCTTATGGTAATGGCACCAAGCCTTGTGTCGTAGGTTGTGCGATAAGTGGTGGTAGATATGCTCCTACATAGACTTTTGCTAGTTACGATGGTTGGGTTTGCGGGACTTGTACTTGATGCATTTGTTGGTAGTGTGTTATGGGTTGAACCATAAGAGTAGGTTGTGGCTGTTGAGCAACAAATGGCTGTACCATGCTTCCCAGATGTGGTGTAGTTGGTCGCACTTGTGGAGACATGGCTGGTTATACGTTTGGAGGAGGGCTATCTTAAGGCAGATGTAGAGATGATCCTTGTGAACCATATGACCACTCTATTTGCTGCTACTGTTCCCATTATTATTGAAGCTATTTTTGTTGAGCCCATGCCAGGTACTCCTGAAGTGTGCGATTTCGGCTACTTGAGCTACATGTGATTATTACTCCCGTTACGTCTATGATGCTTGAGTTATATGGGTTAGCTCCTCTTACTTAAAAAGAATCTCTTTTGCGTTAATGTGCTACCTTAGTGCCTCCCTCTTTTGCTCCACTGCTCAACGTGCTACAACTTCATATAATACCATATATTATGCCTACTCAGCCAAGTGTTGTGCTTCTACTGCTTGGCGTTATGAGTGGACTATAACATGAACCCTTCGGTTTTGGCCCATGCACAGGCTATACAAAAGTGAATAATCATCAAGTACAGGAGAAATTGATTGATTTTTCTCTTGTACCATGTTTCTTGTGCTTCTTTCCAACCGGAACGGCGCTCACGCGTGTGAACAAGTGTCACCTCTGCCTATGGCTAAGTGCTTGTACAAGTTTGGTGGAGAATGTTTTCACCACCAACATAGTTTGATGCTGTTTTTACGTTTAACTTCTGAGAGCACCACATAGTACTCTGATACTATTTTTATTTTCTTAGACAGGGAGCAAGAGCTTGGACCCTTTTTGGTAAGACCTTTGGGTGATCAATAGTGTAGCTTGTACGATAACAATGGAAATAATTAGATTCTTGGTTTGGAAGAACTGGAATCGTGTTTAGTACAAAGTACAGCTACGGTACATGAAAATCCTGAGCATGCTAGGTTAGCATTGCTCGTGGCCCACAGAGGGGCAACGTCTTGCTTGACCTTGTGAGTTATCGTGGCAAGGGTCTTGGCGTAGTCTCCAAGTTGACTAGCCTCAAGGGCTGCGTCCACCCAAGTTAGTAGACCTTGTGAGGTTTATAGGGGCCTTGGAGGGATCTCCAGCAGAGTGTTGGTATTGGGCTGTAGAGTAAAATTCTTGAGTAGAGCTTAGTGCATGTAGAATGTTGAAATAGATGTGAAATGAGAGGAGCTTTACCTTTTATACGTGTGGACCTCCTGAAAGAGAAGCTTCCTTCAAGTAGTTTCGATCTGCTACCCCTTAGAGAAGCTTCCTTACAAGGGAAGATTCGTGTGGTTCAAAGTTTTTACTGGAATCCCTCCCACCCTAAGGAGAAGCTTCCTCCTTGAGGAAGCTTTCTCGGATGTTTAGGTGTAGCTTCCCTAAGAGGTTGCTTAATCTACAGGCATTTGTGAGACGACCACTGATCTTGTCATACTTGTGCATTAGATCCATCAATCAGGAGCCTCGTAAAGCTTGTTCTAGATTAGTCCATGTGGATAAAAGGGCCTTGGCTTCATGCATGAGACTAATGATGTACTGTGGGAAGCATGCTCTTGGTGCATGATGCCTGCCCAGTGAGCTAGAGGACTCCTTGCCCAGGGCAATTATACAATATTGTGTAGTAGGTAGATCCCCTCCTTACTAGAGCTCAATAAAAGTATGCGAAACACTTTTGCACATGCCAGCACACTATAGTACATACTATGCCATTTAGAAAGCTTCAAAGCTAGTTGTCTGAATTCATTAGGCTTGTATAGGAGAGAATCCTTTGTAGACGTGGACCCGAGAATTTATCGTAAAATCCATAACGTTTCATATAGTGCTCGGAATGTAGTGCAATCTTCACCATATCAAAGCTTGACACCTACGTTTTAGTCGCAACTCTGAATAAAAGAAACTCGAGCATGATAGTTTTCCCCTAGTTGGTCAATTATTCCATGTGAATTCATCACATTGTTATCAAAGCATTGGGTATGAAGTTCCACATTCAAATGTCAAGGGTGGCTCACTACTTAGTGTGAGAAGTGTAGTGTGAAGGACATCACTTGGCATGAGCGAGGGTATTTGACCTTCCTATAGTCAAATTGCTTTGATATAGAGGCCCTTATGCACGAAAATCTTCCTTTTTCAAAATTGATTACTCTATATAAATAATTATGCCATCACGAAGCATCCTTTTGTATCTATAAGTTTTTACAACAAACATAATGGACTCATTAGGATGGCTCTATAAATTGTAGGTGCAACCTTCTATCTTCAAGGAATGTAGCACATACTGGCTTTATTTATAAAAGGGATACTTTATTGGATAATGGATTCTATAAAGGTACAAATATTTATAAAATTACAAGGAGTAAGGTGCATAATGATGTGAAAGAACCATTGAATTATGTTTGATGGATAAAAATTCCTTTTATGCATTGAATTCCATATTGAAATTTCTCATTCATGATGCATGTGATAAACAATAGTTTTTTGTTCATTTTTAATATGAGACTGCTTTAAAATGAGAATTAGGACGTGTTATGATCTTGAAATCAACCAAATTACATGTTTTATGATGGAAGATATTATTAAGAAGATAAAAAATGAAATGTCTCATGCAGAATAGAAACCAAGGTGTGGTTCCGAAATGCAATCGTCAATCGTCATGTCTTGCACACCGAGGCGTCTACCTCGTATAACGACTGTCAAGTGTGTGAGGTGTTTGCAAAGGCATTAATGAATTCCCTCTGGGTGAAGGCCTAAATGTGGAGTTAAGAAACGGGTGGCTCGGGTTTTGGCCCTTTTAGCTCAAAATAATTGACTAAATGCATTGCGGCGCTCCTAATGCTTATAATTGGAATTAGGGTTCTTTTACACCTCTTTGTGAGACTTCCGACGAGGACTAACAGTGGTCTTCTTAAGAAGTGGAGGATACACGTTTAGTTTTTGCTTGCCACGGTTTGGCGATCGCCGCCAACTTGGACACGTGGTGCATGTGCCAATTGGAGGTCCACAGTTGGTCCGTGTCGGGAGACAATGTTTTTGTCAAAATAGTTATGGGCGCTGCAACATAATTATAAAGCGCGCGGAAAACCGTCTTGCCACATTGTGGCCGTGCTTGACTAAAAATGGTAAAGAAATTTCGCGCCACCGTGTGCCTTTTTGGTTCACCGCCAAGTTCTTGATTTGTACCGCACACCCCTCAAGGTGCATTTTGGACCCGGGCCCAAAGGAGTCGAGAAGTGTTCGGTATTGAACGGGGCTGAGAGACTGCTTTCGGATAAGCAGACTGTTGGCGATAAGCTGAGGCCAGTGCAAGTCGGTTGTACTGCCACACAAATTCAGCAATCCCAGCCCGCAGTACGTCTCGCCTCTGCTGCCGCTGCTTCCGCTCCTGCCGCTTCTGCTGTTCCCGCCGGGCCTGCAGTCATCCTCCGCAAGCTTCTCTTCTGAGGATTAGTTGTGTCTCCAGGCAGGCGAGTAAGCTCAGCGTGAGGGCAGTACAGCCACAGCAAAGCGCGCACGCCATGGCGACCAACAAAGCGATCACGAATGTGATGGAGTACCAGGCCATCGCCAAGGAGAAGCTGCCGAAGCAGGCGTATGACTACTACGCCAGCGGCGCGGAGGACGAGTGGACCCTGAAGGAGAACCGCAACGCGTTCGAGCGCATACTGTGCGTGCAGAGACGTGCGATGGAGAGCGGAGGAGAGGGGCCTGGCGGTAGAGGGCGGCGGCGGTTGAGGGTGGATGAGAGGAGGTTGGGAACGGAGCGGAGGGGGGCGAAGGCAGGGAGGTTGGAAAGAAGTGAAGGAGGGTCAAGGGAAGGAGTCTGAAAGCGGAGGGAGGAGCGAGAGAGCGGAAGAGGGGATGGTTGAGGGAGGAATGCAGAGTGTAGAGAGCGAAGGGTGAGCATAGAACGTGGAAGCACCCTTCCCATGCGCTAACGGGGAAGGAAGCGTGAAAGGTAGGGAGGAAGCGTGAGAGGTAATGCGTGAACGTGGGTGACGGTGCGTGAGAGGTGGTGAGGATGCGCAAGAGGTGGTGAGGATGCGCAAGAGGTGGTGAGGGTGCGCAAGAGGTGGTGAGGGTGCGCAAGAGGTGGTGAGGGTGCGCAAGAGGTGGTGAGGATGCGCAAGAGGTGGTGAGGATGCGCAAGAGGTGGTGAGGGTGTGTCAAAACGGAAGCGGGTCAATGCAGACTTCGTCACGTGACGGTCTCTGTAGCTGCTTGAAGAACGATCACACGCATCGCAGAGTTGGAATGCAGTGCAGCGAAGCAAAGCGCGGTCTTTCTAGCTGAGACTAGCGACGTCGGTGAAAAAAGCAGGCCTGCAAGCCAGCAAGCAAGCACGCAAGCAAGCACCAACAGCAAGTCGGTCTTTATGCGAAGCCAGCAAGTGGGCGTACAGGCGAACAAGTTGTTCGCATGCCTGTACCCTCACTTGTTCACCCCCTCCCATCCCAACGCACCCCACCCCACCCCACCCCACCCCACCCCATCCCACCCCA
>SZWC01001225.1:76607-90829 GCA_023375785.1 Penium margaritaceum | reverse complement strand
CAAATGAGGCGAGGAAGGGCGCGATGGAAAGCTTGAGATCTAAGCTTTCCAACGAGCCATAGCGCGCAACTTTTGGTGGCTATTTGAGTCCGGCACAGGCGGGTGAAGAGAGGATGGCGGCTGACGCGATTTGCGTCTGCGGCTCCTCCACGTCCGTGCGGCTTCCAGGAAGCTGCACGGCTGGATTCAGCACCTACAAAAGGTACTGGTGCCTCTGGTGCCTGAGTGGCCACGGCCGTCGCTGCTGCTATTGCTCGCTGATGGTGCTGTTGCTGTTTGCGGCTCCAAGTCGCCACACGGGCGGCCTCGGACCGGCTGCTGCTGCGCGCAAGGGCTCCAACGGCCTCAAGCCGTTGTGGCACGCTGCTGCTACAGCACGAACCTGCCGTTGCGGTTTCTGACGCATCAGGATGATGGCATATGCGTCGCTGCGTGCTCTTGTCGCTTCAAGCGACTCAGGGTGGTGATGGTGTCGGAAATCATCGACTCCGACAAGAGTTATTCCCATTTTCTCAATAGAGGTTCAGGTCCGAGACCGAACCACCTTGACTCAACGGCCCTCGGTCAGACTAACCGTTGAAGCCCAACATGTCAAGGCATCCCCTAATAATGTGACATGTGTCACACGCGTCCGGCTAGCGGAAAGAAGCCGTTGCTCATTTGTCCTGTTCTGTCCTTTTATGACCGAGGATGTTCATTCCCTCGAGTTAACCAGAACAGTTCTGCTCATCCTGTTCCCCTTTGGTTCCGCAGCCTCGCCGCCGTGTCTTCGCTCTGCCCGTCCCTCACACTTTCTGTCTTCGCCAACTCTCAACGCTTCGCTCCGCCACTCTCGCTCCTTCGCTCAGCTCTCACGCTCCGCCAACCATCACTCTACCTTGCAGGATTCTCTCTCACATCAACCTGTCTACCTCTGCTACATCGCGCCTCAGCCGCTATCAAGCTCCCGCGACTAACTCCTCGGACCGCTCTTGCCTAAGTCACTCTGCTGACGTACACTTGCATGTTCCGATGCGTCTGCTTGCTTCTGCTGCCGCTTCTCTCGTTGCTGCATTCTTCTGACATGGTATCAGAGCTTCAGGCAACATCACCTGGAGACCCGTGACCGCGTCATCGCTCTGCCGTCATCCCTGCATCGATTGCCTCGACTCACAATCTTCTGCCGCTGCTACCACCATCTCGCGCCTCGCCGCTACGTCCGCAGCTGACATCAGGAGCTCTGCCTGACGAGTTCTCCACGCTGAAGAAACGCCCTGTCATCCTGAGAAGGCCCTGCGTCCATTTCCGCGCCCGTGGCTAACTGCTGGTGATGAGTCGCTCACATCAGCCGAAAGTATCTCTCGAGCCGCCGCCTGCCGTCAACTACCAAGAACCTTCCTGCCGCCTCCCATCCGCCTTCATCGCATCGCATCTACCTCCGCTGACATCTCCTCCCTTTCACCCTGCCTCAACAACTTCATCTACTCCTTTGTCGCCGCCATCTTCATCCTGCCTGCATCCGTCCTCTCGAGTCGCCTTCTCGCATCGCCTCCCTGCCTCGTCAGCAGCTGCAGCCAAAACTGCCGCTGTCAGGATATCGGACACCACCAGTCTTCCTGCTCCCATTTCCGAGCCAACTGGGGAACAAGCCGTCACTCTCCTGACATTAGCAGCTCATCCTGCCCGCTGCCTGACTATTCCTACCGCAATCAACCTTTTCAGCTGACAGGATATCGGACACCACCAGTCTTCCTGCTCCCACTTCCGAGCCAACTGGGGAACAAGCCGTCACTCTCCTGAACGCTGAAGAGAATCAGTTGCGTCGCTCTGTCCCTCTACCGCATCGCCTCCACCTGCCGCGCCGCGCCTCATCTCCACTCTCTCCGCTCGTGTCGCCCTCTGCCTCTCGCCTTCTCCATCATCATCAGCCCTCGGCCTTCGTCTCCAGTCGTCTCCATCATTCGTCCTCGCTTCAGTCCTCTCAGTCGCCCGTTCCTGCCTCATCTCCGCCTCTCCGCCATCAGCATCATCCGTGTCACCTCCGCACCACCTCTTCCTCATCATCAGCATCCTCCACGCCGCCATCCATCATCAGCATCAGCATCATCAGCATCGCTCTATCGCGCACGAGGTTCCGCCCCTGCACCCACTCATCAATCAATCGCTTCTTCCGCTTCCGCAAATCGCTTCCATCTTGGCACAAGGATCCGCCCGGCCGCATCGCCCTTTTCCGCGACGGCCTACGCCCACACCAAAACTTCTTGCAGCGCACGTGGTTTCGCCCCTGCGCCCACTCATCCATCAATCGTCTCCTGCTCTTCAACATCAGCTTGGCACAAGGATCCGCCCGGTCGCATCGCCTTTTCCGCGACGACCTGCGCCCACGCCATAACTTCGCAGCGCACGTGGTTTCGCCCCTGCGCCCACTCGACCATCAATCGCTTCCTCTGCTTCCGCAAATCGTCTTCAGCCCGGCACAAGGATCCGCTCGGTCGCATCGCTCACATCGCGGCGACCCGCGTCTACGCCGAAACGTCCATCAGCGCACGCGGCTCGCCCCTGCGCCCACTCATCACATCAATCGCTTCCTCCGGTCTTGCCACAAATCACTTCATCATTCATCGCTCCTCCGCTATCATCCTCATTTATCATCCGCCCGGCACACGGACCCTTTGGTCCGTGTGCCGGGCGGATGATAAATGAGGATGATAGCTCTGAGACACCGTTCTGCCCGGTCGCATCGCCCCTCCGCGACGACCTGCGCCCTCGCCGAAATTTCCATCCGCACAACAGGGCTCACCGCTGCGCCCACTCCATCGCCATCAGTTTCAAATTCATCATCAGCAATCATCAGTACCCGTGAACGGCACAAGACTCCATCCCGACACCCATTCAACCATTCGTCACCTCTGCCACCTCAACTATCACTCCACCTTTGCTCCATCCAGTATGGCCAACCCTTTGCGCGACTGCCCCGTCCTTGAGGAAGATGGAAGCAATGTCCACAGCTGGTCACATACTGTGCTGACTATGACCAGCACCATCTTCATCAACGAATATCGTGTCTCTGACTTTCTCCTCAGTGCCTATGAGCACCAGCGCACACCTCAGCGCTCCCCACATCTTTACCACGCAACCTTCCTTCTAATCTGGGGTCACCTCTTCAACCTCGTGGATGTGTCGTTCCATCATCTACGCACCAATGCAAGGAATGGACCAGAACTCTGGTTCAGCCTACAGCTCGAGGTGTGGAAACGACGATGGGTCACTCTCACCTGCCGAGACAATCCCATCATTCCACCTCTGCCCAAAAATCCCAACTCCAGACCCTACCTCAAGATTGATCTGGTGTTGGCAGAAGAGGAAGAGGAAGAGGAAGAGGAACCAGTGAAAGAAGGATCTCCTGTACCTGCCCCTATTCCTGCTGCAGAGGGACATGGACAAGCTGCCGAGATCATCTACAAGGAAGTAAGCAACATCCAGGAGTGGCAAGTTCAAATTTACAACCTCCTCTACCCAGAGCTCGTTGATGGGTTTGCAACTACCAATGCCCTCCTTGGAAGACCCAAGTATCTCGGCAAGCGCTGCTCTCCAGCTGAGATGACCAGAAAGCAGGACAGCCTCAACTACGGTCTCCGTGCCTGGCTGCGACGCTTCATGACCAGAGACCTACACTACCTGGTGGAAGCTCATCCAGATAATCTGCACACCATGTGGAAAGGTCTTCTTGAACACTGCAATGGTCAACTCCCAGGAGATTGGGAAAGGTACTGTCATTAACTCTTGTCGGACTCAGGGGGTCTGTCGGAAATCATCGACTCCGACAAGAGTTATTCCCATTTTCTCAATAAAGGTTCAGGTCCAAGACCGAACCACCTTGACTCAACGGTCCTCGGTCAGACTAACCGTTGAAGCCCAACATGTCAAGGCATCCCCTAATAATGTGACATGTGTCACACGCGTCCGGCTAGCGGAAAGAAGCCGTTGCTCATTTGTCCTGTTCTGTCCTTTTATGACCGAGGATGTTCATTCCCTCGAGTTAACCAGAACAGTTCTGCTCATCCTGTTCCCCTTTGGTTCCGCAGCCTCGCCGCCGTGTCTTCGCTCTGCCCGTCCCTCACACTTTCTGTCTTCGCCAACTCTCAACGCTTTGCTCCGCCACTCTCGCTCCTTCGCTCAGCTCTCACGCTCCGCCAACCATCACTCTACCTTGCAGGATTCTCTCTCACATCAACCTGTCTACCTCTGCTATATCGCGCCTCAGCCGCTATCAAGCTCCCGCGACTAACTCCTCGGACCGCTCTTGCCTACGTCACTCTGCTGACGTACACTTGCATGTTCCGATGCGTCTGCTTGCTTCTGCTGCCGCTTCTCTCGTTGCTGCATTCTTCTGACAGATGGGTCCAACCAGGACCTGTTGCTGCTACTGTGGGCTGCTGCCACTGCTGCTGCTCACTACTGCTGCAGCTGCTGCGTCTCTGCTGCGCAGCACGACGAGCACTGGCTCGCCTGCTCTGATACCATGAGAAGATTCCAGGAAGCTTCCTAGCCTTTCTGCTTGCTAGCCTGACAGCACGGGTCTGGCTGGTTGACACACAGGTCATGCAAGGGACAGCAAGGGTAGGGAGAGACACGTGCACTTGTATCTCAAGCTTCAACTGAAGTAAATGCAGAGAGGAATAACAAATGACAGGTCCACAGCATAAATAGCCGCCGTGGCTCACGGCGGGTGGCGCACACGGCGGTGCCTGTCAAACCTGAACCGGCCCAAAACCACTGTTGTGGCCATAATTCTGCACACAAGCGTCCAAACGGAGCGCCGTCTGATCCTACGGATGCACGACGAAAAGACAGACACAACGACTGGTCACACGCCTACGTCCGGGAACATCCGGAGAGTGTAAGAAAACAAACATGTAAATCACTCTGGCAGGGCTGTCAACCGAGAAAATCCTGAAGACCTCCAAACGTAGTCCGTGGGCTGTGGGAGCCCTCTGGTACACTGGGTAGGCTGCCAGGCTGCCTCAGGGAACTCTGTCTCCAGCTGGGTCCGCCTGAAGGATCTGCACGAGCATGGACACGGCCGAGTGGTCACAACCAACTGTACAACTGCGTATGACTGAAAACGTCACAACACGGCAAGGGTTTGAGTAGGAGACACAAGGCAAAGTGTCAGAATGCTTCAATATAGCATATGCAGAGAGAGATGACAACTGACAGGTCCAAGGCATAAATACCTGCCGCGGCGCACGGCGGGTGTCGCACGCGGCAGTCCAAGAGCTGTCCTAAAACCGACCCAAAACCACTGTTTTGGCCGTTACTCTGCGCACACATGTCAGAATCCTACGCCGTCTGAACCTAGACGTGCACAATCAAAAGACGGACGCAGTGACTGGTCACATGCATGCATCCATCGACTGACAGTGAGCATACAATGCAAAAACATGCAAATAGGCCTCATGGCCAGTCCACCGAAAGGCGCCTGCAAGACATAGAAGACACAGCAAGGGGTGCCGGTGGCATCTGGAGCTCTGGAACAGTGGTCGGTCAGCTCCAAGCGGGTAGTCCGCCGCCTGTCGTCGCGCCGGTGTCACCAGGGCCGCCTGCCTCAGGGATCTGCACGAGTATGGATACGGCCGAGTGATCACAATAAACTGTACAGGTACGGCACAAAGCGCAACACTCCCCCATGACCCGATGGTACGCATGTCCATACACGTGCAGCACTGGTACAACCACATAGTGTGACACAGACAGATGAGGTGCAAACGTACATCCCACACTCAACCACTGTCACGCACGGGGCGAAGCCCAACAGAACGAATGGCCACCAGGAACTTTCCACGGGCAAGTGCCTTCGTCAAGAAATCAGCACGCTGCAAGTCAGTGCCAACCCACATGATGGAGATCACGCGTCGCTCCACCAGATCACGAACGAAATGATGCTCAACCGCAATGTGCTTTGTGCAAGCATGAAAGACACCAGAGTTCTCCGCAATGGCGAGAGCACTCTGGTTGTCGCAACGCAGCACAATGGCGGGTACTGACTGCCCAAGCTCAAGAAACAAGCGCTGCAGCCAAACTGCCGCAGCAGCCCCTGCCCCCAAAGCCACATACTCTGCCTTCGACGAGCTACGTGCGATGCACCCCTGCTTCCCGCTTCGCCAAGACAAAGCGGTACCACCGAGTAGAAACACGTAGCCAGTGCGACTGCGCCCGTCAGGGCTCCAAGCCTAGTCGCTGTCAGTGTAGCCGTCAAGGACCACCGAACACTGCCGACGAAAGCAGAGTCCGAGGTACGGTGTGGAGACCACGTAACGTACCACTCACACAACCGCGTGAAGAGCTCTCGCACATGGAGCCTGCGAGAACTGAGCAAGGAGGTTGACGGCGAACGCGATGTCGGGACGCGTGGTAGTGGCCAGGTACATCAGAGATCCGATAAGACGGAGGTACAAGGTCACGTCCACTGTCTCCCCCAGTTGTGTAGGGTCATCCACCTTCAGGGCATCCTGCCCATCAGGTGTGAGGGGTGTGGAAGCAGTGGGCACTGCACCAAGGAGATCGCTAAAGCGTTCCCCCACGACTCGTGCGTATCGGGCCTGATGCAACAACAGTGTCCGATGTCTGCGATCTCGCACGATCTCCATACCAAGAAACACCGATGCAGGACCAAGGTCCTTCATCCTGTAGGCGGTCTGCAGGACAGCCTTGGCCTCCTTCACGGCCTCCAGGGATGGAGACGCGATTAGAAGGTCATCAACATAGACCAGGATGGCGGTGAATCGCTCGGGTGTCGGTAGGATGAAGAGTGAGGGGTCTGCCTCGCTCTGTACGTATCTTGCACGAGTCAAGGTGCCAGTGATCTCCCGGTTCCAACACCGTGGAGACTGCTTGAGGCCGTACAAGGACTTACGCAAGCGCCAGACCTTGTCACCGTCCTCAAAGCCTGGTGGCTGAGCCACATAGATCTCCTCATCCAGAGAGCCATGGAGGAACACGTTGTTCACATCCATCTGGTGTAGTTCCCAGTCATGCTGAGCCACTACACTGAACAGAGCCCGGGCTGAGGTCATGTGGCCGACAGGGGCAAAGGTGTCAGTGTAATCAACTCCCTCAATCTGAGAGAACCCCTTGACAACCAAGCGGGCCTTGTAGCGTTCCAGTGAGCCATCCGACTTCACGTTCTTGCGAAAGACTCACTTGACCTGAATCGCCTTCCTCCCATGGGGAAGGTCGACCAGCTCGTAGACTCTGTGCTCTCGGATAGCGCGAAGCTCATCCTCGCAAGCAGATCGCCAGGCATCAGCATCTTGCGATGAGAAGGCCTCCCTCAATGTGCCCGGGTCAGGCGCCAAGGAGGGGGAACTCTGCGTGGCAAGTGCACACGCCTCTGTGTCAGGCCTGACGGCCACGAGATCAGCTGCTGCGTCACAGGCGATATGGAACTCGCGAGTGACCAGGTCGTGCCCTATGGGGCACGCTGGGTGTACCTCTGAAAGCTCAGTGCGGACACTCAGGCCGAAGGCCTTTGTGCCTGGATCACCGCTCGCGATGCTACGAGAGAAACGCCTGGGTCCGGGACCCGACGCTCGCTGAGCGCCGGAATCTAGTGGTTGAAGGTGACCACCGGGCTCACGGGAGTAACCGGAGGTCGAGGGGCACACCTCAAGCTGAGGAACAGGTACGACCACAAGGACAGGTACGACCACAGCTGGTGAGGGCTGAGACGAGGCAGCCGGAGATGCCGTGCGAGGGGATGCGTGTGTGGGGGACACAGAGTTGGGGGTGACAGCGGGCAAGGCTGGCCCGGACACTGAGACAGGAGTGTCAGTCGACGTAGGAACAGGAGTGGGCTGGGCTGGGTCAGACGGCGGAGCAGGGGTGCCAGTAGACACAGGTGGTGATGCAGGAGGAGGCGTGAGGGCAGCGATACCTGTGGGGTGTGAAACAGGCTGAACAGGCAGGATCTCTGGACCAACGGCAATGATAGCCGGATCATCAAGTGCTGGAGATCGAGAAGGGACTCGAGCGGACACATCAGCCTGACAAGAAATGGTCGCTGGCGGAGAAGTCTCCCCCATCCGCCAAGGACCCTCACAGGAAGGGACATGAGCTGTAGAGAGGGTTGTGATCGAAGTCAGATCACGGTATGTGAGTGACTCAAAAAACAGCGCGTCACGGGACTCAATGACACGACGGCGAGTGGGGTCCCAAAAGCGCCAGGCCCTCGACCGCGGGGAGATGCCGATGAAGGCACACAAGCGACTGCGAGGGGAGACCTTGGACCCTTGCTGGTCCTCGGTGTACCACACGGAAGCCAGGGAACCCCAGACGCGTGCGAGATGAAGATCAGCACGGTGGCCAAACCAGAGCTCCTACGGTGTAACATGATCCGAAAGCGGACCATGCGGGAGGCGGTTCCAGACCCAAGTCATGTAGGCAAGGCCCTCGAATGCGAAGGACTCCGGGAGACCGCATTCAGACCGCATGGCGCGGACCGCATCCTCCAAGGTGCGGTTCCAGCGATCAGATACACCGTTCTGCTGTGGGGTAGCAGGAGCAAAGACCTGGTGAAAAATGCCGTGCTCAGCAAAGAAGGAGTCCATCTCACCAAGGAACTCGCCGCTGCGATCCGAGCAAAAGGTATGTAGGGTGTGGCAAGACTGACGCTCAGCCATCACGAGCCAGAGCCGGACCGCAAGGGCGGCGTCGCTCTTCTGACGTAGACTGTAGACCCACCGCATCCGGGTGAAGTCATCAATCACCGTCAGAACATACCAGCCCCTCTCGAACAGGGACTTGACCGGGAGAAGACCAAGCAGGTCTGAGTGGACCAACTCGAGGGGCCTCAGTGCTCGGGAACGCAAATCAGGATAAGTGCACCGGTGCATCTTTCCCTCAGCGCAAAAAAGGCAGGCAGTCTTGGGTGGCTTCTCGAAAGAAGCCACGTCAAGGCCAAGAGCGGGCTGTGTCCGTATGATCTTCGACACAGTGTGGGAGCCCACGTGACACAGACGTCGGTGAAGCAACCTCTGGTGTTCTGGGGATAGAACACCAGTGACAAAAACACGACCAGAGGAAGGGGGACAGCAAGGGAAGGATCGCCGNTCACAGGCGATATGGAACTCGCGAGTGACCAGGTCGTGCCCTATGGGGCACGCTGGGTGTACCTCTGAAAGCTCAGTGCGGACACTCAGGCCTAAGGCCTTTGTGCCTGGATCACCGCTCGCGATGCTGCGAGAGGAACGCTTGGGTCCGGGACCCGACGCTCATTGAGCTCCGGAATCCAGTGGTCGAAGGCGACCACCGGGCTCACGGGAGTAACTGAAGGTCGAGGGGCGCACCTCAGGCTCAGGAACAGGTACGACCACAGGGACAGGTACGACTACAGCTGGTGAGGGCTGAGACGAGGCAGCCGGAGACGCCGTGCGGGGAGAAGCATGTGTGGGGGACACTGAGCTGGGTGTGACAGCAAGCAAGGCTGGCCCTGACACTGAGACAGGAGTGTCAGCCGACGTAGGGACAGGAATGGGCTGGGCTGGGTGAGACGCCGGAGCAGGGGTGCCAGTGGACACGGGTGGTGATGCAGGAGGAGGCGTGAGAGCACTGGTGCCTGTGGGGTGTGAAATAGGCTGAACAGGCGGGAGCTCTGGACCAACGGCAATGACAGCCGGATCATCAAGTGCTGGAGATCGTGAGGGGACTCGAGCGGACACATCAGCCTGACGAGAGATGGTCGCTGGCGGAGAAGTCTCCCCCATCCGCCGAGGACCCTCACAGGAAGGGACATGAGCTGCAGAAAGGGCTGTGATCGAAGTCAGATCACGGTATGTGAGAGACTAAAAAAACAACGCGTCACGGGACTCAATGACACGACGGCGAGTGGGGTCCCAAAAACGCCAGGCCTTCGACCGCGGGGAGATGCCGATGAAGGCACACAAGCGACCCCGAGGGGAGACCTTGGACCCCTGCTGGTCCTCGGTGTACCACACGGAGGCCAGGGAACCCCAGACGCGTGCGAGACGAAGGTCGGCACGGTGGCCAAACCAGAGCTCGTACGGCGTAACATGATCCGGAAGCGGACCATGCGGGAGGCGGTTCCAGACCCACGTCATGTAGGCGAAACCCTCGAAGGCGAAGGACTCCGGGAGACCGCACTCAGACCGCATGGCGCGGACCGCATCCTCCATGGTGCGGTTCCAGTTCTCAGAGACACCGATCTGCTGTGGAGTAGCAGGAGCGGAGACCTGGTGAAAAATGCCGTGCTCAGCAAAGAAGGAGTCCATCTCACCGAGGAACTCGCCGCCGCCATCGAAGCGAAAGGTATGTAGCGTGTGACGAGACTGACGCTCAGCCATCACGAGCCAGAGACAAACCGCAAGGGCGGCGTCGCTCTTCTGACGCAGACTATAGACTCACCGCATCCGGGTGAAGTCATCAGTCAGCGTCAGAACATACCAGCCCCTCTCAAGCAGGGACTCGACCGGGAGAGGACCAAGTAGGTCTGAGTGGACCAACTCGAGTGGCCTCAGCGCTCGGGAACGCAAATCAGGGTAAGTGCACCGGTGCATCTTTCCCTGAGCGCAAAAAAGGCACTCGGTCTTGGTTGGCTTCTCGAAAGAAGCCAGGTCAAGGCCAAGAGCGGGCTGTGTCCGTATGAGCTTCGACACAGTGTCGGAGCCCACATGACACAGACGTCGGTGAAGCAACCTCTGGTGTTCTGGGGATAGAACACCGGTGACAAAAACACGTCCAGAGGAAGGGGGAGAGCAAGGGGAGGATGGCCGAGCAATGCGGTACAAATCATCTACGACGGAAGCACACATGACAATGCTACGGGTGTCAAGAGCAGTCACCGTCGCTGAATCAGCGGTGTGCTCAACGGAGAGACCCATCAGAGTGCAGGCACGCACAGACAGCAGACTGAGCTCAAGATCAGGCACGAACATCACGTCAGAGAGATATAGGGGGCCAGACGGACCATCAAAGCATACCGTGGACCGGTAAGGACTGACCAGAGCCTGTACGAACAGAACGGACAGTCGTGACAGGACCAAGTACCACAAAGTCACTACGACGACACGTCATATGGTGGGTGGCACCGGAATCTATGATCCAAGTGCCACCGGGGTCACGAGTGGTGGACGTCACTATACAACGAGCAATGGAACACTCGGCATCAGAGGGACGTTGAGCCGTCAGTGGAAAGGAACGACGTACATCACGAAGGTGAGACTCATGAATCCAGTCAGTGCAGTCAGGCCCATCATCATCACATGCGGACTGTGCGCCCCCACACGTGTCATCACGAGTCACGAGGACGGACGAACAAGTAGTCTGTGATCCACTCGACGATGACAACACACTCGCACCTCCCTGAAGCAAAGCGCCAGAAGATGACGAAGCTCGGCGATGGTGCAGTCATGTGGGTCTGGATCACTGCTGCTCATTGGTGAGGACGCAGGAACGGCTGCAGTCGTGGTCGCCGCGCGTCTAGAGGAGTGTGCGGGCGACGTTCCGGACGCGGTGCGGGCAGCATGGGCAGCCCGATGTCCGCGAGCGATGCGCTCCCAGTCAAGCGGCTGCTGGCACTCGGTGTAGCGATGGGCACCTCCACAGTTGTAGCAGTGCACGGAACAACCACTGCTACCACTGGATGACGACTGTTGCTGACCGGATCCGCGCTTCCTATTCTTCTTCTTCCCCTGGGCAGCTGCTACAACACCCTGCGTCTGCGTGGGTGTAGACGGGGTCGAAGAGGAGGAGGAAGATGCGGTCGTGATGGAGGTAGATGAGGGTGACTGCAGGAGGGAAGATGGTGGTGAGGCGAGAACTGGTGCAGTGAGGGAAGTCTCCTGATGTGTTACTGCTGCCTCGCGGGCCGATGTCACCTGGAGGAAAAGCTGATGGGCCCAAGGGAGCAGCCGCAGTGTGGCTGAGAAAGGCTCGAGAACAGCGTCGCTGTCCCGTGTGAAAATGTCAGTGTACTCCAGGCGTACTCCGAGCATGATCGCCCGAAGTGCCCACAGCTGTGTGCCTCCTGAGGTCCCCAGACGCGTGTAAATACGCATGGCGCGTCGCCAGTAATCCGCCGCAGGCTCCGCTGGTCCCTGACGGAGCGAGTGGAAAGCACAAATGTGTGACGCACGCGTAGCGTGCGTCTCTGCGGCCAGTAGGGACAACGCCAGATCCCAGCCTCCACGAGGATCAGCTCTGGTGCCTGTGCCAGCCTCGCCGAGGAAGGAGCGGAAGTCGATGACAGTCTCGCGTGGCATGGCGTAGAGAAGTCCTCGCATGGCCCGGGCTGCTGTCAGCACCTGTGCTGGATCTGTAGACTGGTATGGGCTGTGGTAGTAAGGCCACACTCCCTCGGAAGTGGCCCACACCTGAAAGAGGATCTCCCAGCAGTCAAATCCATCCTCGCTGATGTACCGTGGAGGTGGTGCCTCAAAGTCCTTTGGCTGCCGCTCCGTGGGGAGAGCAACCGCAGGCTGAGGAGGGCGAGAGACGGGGAAAACTCCTGGAAGAGGGTGATCACNGGGTGTGGCAAGACTGACGCTCAGCCATCACGAGCCAGAGCCGGACCGCAAGGGCGGCGTCGCTCTTCTGACGTAGACTGTAGACCCACCGCATCCGGGTGAAGTCATCAATCACCGTCAGAACATACCAGCCCCTCTCGAACAGGGACTTGACCGGGAGAAGACCAAGCAGGTCTGAGTGGACCAACTCGAGGGGCCTCAGTGCTCGGGAACGCAAATCAGGATAAGTGCACCGGTGCATCTTTCCCTCAGCGCAAAAAAGGCAGGCAGTCTTGGGTGGCTTCTCGAAAGAAGCCACGTCAAGGCCAAGAGCGGGCTGTGTCCGTATGATCTTCGACACAGTGTGGGAGCCCACGTGACACAGACGTCGGTGAAGCAACCTCTGGTGTTCTGGGGATAGAACACCAGTGACAAAAACACGACCAGAGGAAGGGGGACAGCAAGGGAAGGATCGCCGAGCAATGCGGTACAAATCATCTACGACTGAAGCACGCAGAACAATGCTACGGGTGTCAAGAGCAGTCACAGTCGCTGAATCAGCGGTATGCTCAACGGAGAGACCCATCAGAGTNTGGCGTAGAGAAGTCCTCGCATGGCCCGGGCTGCTGTCAGCACCTGTGCTGGATCTGTAGACTGGTATGGGCTGTGGTAGTAAGGCCACACTCCCTCGGAAGTGGCCCACACCTGAAAGAGGATCTCCCAGCAGTCAAATCCATCCTCGCTGATGTACGGTGGAGGTGGTGTCTCAAAGTCCTTTGGCTGCCGCTCCGTGGGGAGAGCAACCGCAGGCTGAGGAGGGCGAGAGATGGGGAAAACTCCTGGAAGAGGGTAATCACTGGGGAAGTCAGGTGACGGGCGTATCGGGGACACGGGTGGAGGTCGGATACCCGTCTGCAGCTGACGGAGGCGCTCCTGCAGAAGACGAATCTCCCGCTCCTAAGAGTCATCCTCGAAGCCTGGCATGAATGGCTCGTCATCAAGGAGGTCCGTAGGTGGTGGGGAAACCACACCAGGAGGTGAAGCAGGCGGAGCACCTGTCACGGGTACCTGGGCCGAGTGCTGGGTGGAGGCCGCAACGCCGGCAGCTCCCTCAGAAATCCGCGAAGGAGCCGTGGACTGAGCACACAGGAGCTCAGTCAGCGTGCGGATCGCGTCAGTCTGCTCTCGCTACAGACGACGCATCTCCTCCTGCTGGCTGCGCAGGTCCGCAATGGCCTGCGAGCGAGGGCTCAATACCCCTGAAGAAGAGGAGGAGGGATCACCTGGTCCCTTGTCCTTGTCGTCGGGCGAGCTCATGTCGCCGCTCACTATGGGATGACAGGTCAAGTTTGCCGGATTTCAAAACCGTCTGCGTTTCTCGGGAAGTTGAAACGCTGGCAACTTTTGACTTTCCGGGTGAAAATTTGGCTAAGTGTAATGCTGATGTCAGCAAGTGGTTGCTGACGTCAGCATGACCTGATGACATCAGCGATCAACAATGCTGATGTCAGCTCGTCCCCTCCTTTTTTTTGTGTGTCGCGGTCCTGCCGCGTGTGGGGCCGCCTCGCGGTGGCGCGCGGCAGCTCCGCGGAAGCTGTGCAGCAACTTCCGCCCAGCTGCTGCTGCAGCTGTGCTGTCAGCTGCAGCAGCAGCTGCGTAGCTGCGTGTGCAGCGGTGGCAGCAGCGGCTGCGCTGCTGCTGCTGCTGCTGCTGCGCGCGGCG
>SZWC01001225.1:47983-65724 GCA_023375785.1 Penium margaritaceum | reverse complement strand
TAGTGTCTACCTTTGGTTGGACACTCTGTGAGGAGTCTCAAAGGCAAGAACTGTAAATGGATGCATGCAAGGTACAGGCTTTTATACTTGCAGAGCTTTGCTAAAGCTTCTGCTTGTAGTGGCTCAACTGGAGCCAACCTCAACCTACAATCCTACTTGGCGCGTCCTTAGACCGCCAAGTGTCATCCTCAAGCCAGGCTTTTAGTAAGCTTCATAGAAGCTTCCTGTCCCAGTTTTGGCCACAAAGAAAATTGTGGCCGTCGCGGGGTTTGAACCCGCGATCTCTCGTTTGAGAATCCGGTACCTATTCAACCATGCCAAAAAGGTATGGTTCCTATGATGAGCCACAGGGGACATACCCATTATGGGCAGTGCATTCCTGGCCCATCTCAGAACAGACCAAGGGGACGTACTCCTCAGAGCAGTGCATGCCTTGTCTGTATGTGTAGCTAGCCAGCTAGGCAGTGGACAAGGTGCATACTATTTCAACAGACCCCCCCCGGTCATGTTCAGGGGTGTCTCCTAGTTGACGTCCCATGGATTGAGGAGTGGCATTCGTACAGTCTCCCTCGTTGCCTTGCCGCTTGTGGTCAGCGCCTCTTTCCTCGTTCTGCCATTGCCGTTGTGAGTCGTGACCCTGCGTCTGTCCATGTGACGGGTGGCTTGTGGATGCTTGATTCAGGGGCCACCCACCACATGACTTCCTGTCGTTCATCGTTTGTGTCGCTGGGTCCTGTTGGTTCTGTTCGCTTTGTACGCACTGGCTCGGGCCACCTTCTCCCTGTCCAGGGTGTCGGTGTCGTCCGTTTCATTGGCCCTGGGGGGGAGCTCTTCCTCCTTGACGTTCTCTATGTGTCCGCTCTTGAGCTCAGTCTGCTGTCTGTTACGACCCTCGACGACCAGGGCATGGACTTCTCATCCAGTCGGGGTATTACCTCTGTTATGCATCGCACTACTGGTCGTGTCTTACTGCGTGGCACTCGCTGTGACCGTTTGTTCTGCGTGCCCTCGTTTGCACCCCATCCCTCCACGACTGCTCTTGTTCATGTGGCTCGTTCCCTCACTCCTGCACATGCGCAGTTGCTCCATCGTCGTCTCTGTCACATTCACACTGCCGCCATTGACAGCCTGCTTCGGGACATGCCTACGAATGGCCTTGATGCTGACACGTTCTCTGCACCCTGCCCCACTGACTGTCTCGACTGTGCTCAAGGCAAAATGCACCGCTCCCCATTCTCCACGTCTGAGTCTCGCACATCTCACCCACTTGATCTCCTGCACGCTGACGTCATGGGACCTCTTGCCCATGACGCCCTTGGGGGTGTCGGACGTTATGTCCTCTGTCTCAAAGACGAATTTTCTCGGATGCGCTGGGTTTTTGCCCTTTGGCAAAAGAGTGACGTCTGTCCCGCACTTGAGTCGTGGCTACCACAAGCTGAGCTGGCCTGTGGTCGCCGGCTCAAAGTCTTTCGCTGTGACCGTGGTGGCGAGTTCATGGGTCCCACCGCTCGCTTTCTCACCTCTCGTGGGGTGTGTATGGAGCCCTCAGCTCCCTACACACCCCAGCAGAATGGTGTCTCTGAACGCTGGAACCGCACCCTCGCTGATGGTGTTCGTACTCTCCTCAGCGAGTCCTCTCTCTCCCCTGTCTTCTCCTTCGAGGCCATGTGCTACATGACCTGGGTGTGGAACCGTGTCCCACATGGTCCCCTTCCTCGTCATATCACCCCCTTTGAGCGCTGGTACGGTCGCCGTGCTGACCTCCATCTGGCTCGTGTCTGGGGATGTGTGGCTGCTGTCTGGTTGCGAGAGGACTTTCGTGATGGCAAACTGAGTCCTCGTGCTCACCTCTATACGTTTCTTGGTGTCTCTGCCATGTCTAAGGCGTGGCGCTTCTGGGACCCTGACCGTTCCCGCGTCACCGAGTCGCGTGACGCCCTCTTCTTTGAGGATGTCTTCCCCCGTGACTTGTCCCATGTCCCTCCTCCGTCTTCTCTCTCCTCGCTTCGTCGGCTTGGATGGGGTGGGTCTATTCCAGCCTGCGATCTCCGTGCGTCCACGTCTCCCTCTCAGACAGCGTCCCCTACGGACAGTGATGAGGACTCAGTCTCTTCTGAGTCGAGGGCCTCAGTGCCCTCCCCGGAGTCCGGGTCACCCCTGTCCTCAGCCGACAGCCCTGTGTCTTCGCCGTCTACCGCCATTCCCGAGTCCTCACACTCGGCGCCCACTCCCGCACAGTCCACTTCCCACTCTTCTCCCACCTCATCTCCTGGCCCTGCAGTCTCTCCGGTGCTTGACACCACCGCAGATGATGCGCCTCAGGCTCGGCTCCCCTGTCCAGAGCCTTATACTCGTGGGGGGAGACTTCATGCTCTTCCTCCCTCTCAGTCCTCTCAGCCCTCCTCTTCTAGGGCGCCTACTGAGTCTCTCCTGGCAGGCTCGTCAACTGCCTCTCAGCGAGTCACCCGCTCCAGAGCCACATCCTCCACAGCTGGTCCTTCAGTGTGCCCCACCGGCCTTGATGCACTGGGCCTATCTGTGAGCGTTGTACACCCAAACTCTGCAGTTGGCTATGCTCTTGTAGCCCACAAGTTCCACATTGCTCTTGAGTCTTCTGTCGCCGGTTATGTCGCCGCATGCTTTGCGGCTGCTGGCCTCCCCACTCTCCCTCCTGAGCCCACCACTGTCCGGCAGGTTCGTGAGGTGGCAGACGCTGCCCTCTGGGAGAAGGCCATGCAGGAGGAGCTCACAGCCCTCCAAGACCATGGAGTCTTTGAGCTAGTGGATCTGCCTGCAGGTTGCAAGGCAGTCTCCGCTCGATGGGTCCTTTGGCGTAAGCTGAAGCCCGATGGAACAGTCGACCGGTACAAGGCACGTCTCACAGCAAAGGGATTCTCCTAGATCCCTGGCGTTGACTTTGATGAGACCTTCGCACCGGTCGGGAGATACACCACGGCTCGAGTACTTTTGAGTCTCGTCGCCCAGCACGACTGGGAACTGGAGCAGATGGATGTCAACAATGCCTTCTTGCACGGGAAGCTCGATGAAGAGATCTACTTGATACAGCCCCCGGGCTTCACCGATGGCACGAGCAAGGTCTGGCGACTGCGCAAAGCCCTCTATGGGCTCAAGCAGTCGCCGTGATGTTGGAACATGGAGATCTCCTCGACTCTCAAGCGGGGAGGTTACCGTCGCAGCATGGTTGATCCAGCGCTCTTCTTGAGCGTCCCCTCAGAGCCGTTTGTGGCGGTGTTGGTCTATGTTGATGACCTGCTCATTGCCTCACCCAGCCCGGCAGCTGTCCAGTTAGTGAAAGACCTGCTGCAGTCTGCATACAAGATGAAGGATCTAGGTCCTGCACGGGTGTTTTTGGGGATGGAGCTTGAGCGTGATCGTCAGCATCGCACCCTGCATGTGTACCAAGCTGCGTACATACGCACACTGGGGGAGCGTTTTGCTCCTTTGCTCGCAGCCATCCCCACCGCGTCCACACCGATGACTCCAGCAGGTCAGCGTCTGCTGAAGTCACTGGACTCAGCACAGCTGGGGAAGGCTGTCGACGTCACCGATTACCTCAGTGTTGTCGGCTCCCTCATTTATCTCGCCACCACCACTAGGGCAGACGTGGCCTTCGCGGTCAACTTCCTTGCCCAGTTCTCCCAGCAGCCTCGACAGAAGCATCTCGAGGCTGCACTGTGCGTCGTTCGCTACGCGTTGTCCACTGCACGCGTAGGACTCTACTACCGTGCTTAGCCCTCTGTAGTCGTTGATGGCTACACAGACAGCGACTGGGCACATGACACAGATGCTCGCAGCCGCACTGGTTACATCTTCCTCGTCGGAGGGACTGCTGTCTCTTGGAAGAGTGGAAAACAGGGTTGTGTTGCCAGGAGCTCCAGTGAGGCAGAGTATGTGGCACTGGGTGTAGGTACGTGTGAGAGTGTTTGGCTGTCCCACCTGTTGCAGCAGTTGCGTGTTCCCATTCATTGCATCACCCTGCTCTGTGACAACCAGAGTGCGAAGGCGATTGCTGAGCACGATGGCATGCATCACTCTCGCACTAAGCACATCAACATTGAGCATCACTTTGTACGCGAGCACATTGCCGCTGGGGAAGTTCAGGTTGTCTGGGTCGACACTCGTCAACAGCGTGCAGACTTTCTCACCAAAGCGCTCAGCAGTGGAATGTTCAAGGCGGCCGTGCATGCTGTTGGCTTGCTGCGCTCTCGTGATGCCGCCGGTTGATGTGAATCCTGTGATGTTCACCTCGTTCTATGTTCTGTGTGTGTGAGGCCTGTTCGTCTGTGGGTCATGGGGGAGTGTTGGTTATTGTCACAAACACACGCAAGTGCCCTCTTGTCTCCATTCATGCACACACCTCACCACTGCAGGTGATTGAACTGGATTAAGGCTCCCTGGTGCAAGACTATGGTGCAACATGAAGTGCACAGTGGAGATGCCTCCATCAAGCTGCCGAGTGGTGGCTTCAGCACCAGCCTTGTCACAAGCCTTAGTTTAGTGATAACCTCACATGCTAAAATGGGGATACAACTTGTAGGATTGCATGCTTGTTAGTTGATTGAACTTTTGCATGTTCCTAGAGTGGTGAACCGGGTTGCTGATCCCTCGGGACCACACGTCCGGCTTGTGCCGACGTGTGAGAAACCGCCTGGAGCTTGTTCGCTCCAGGGTCGGGTTCGATCCCTGGGTGGCGGCCGGGCCCCACGACGAGTGTCTCGCGTGGGTGGCCCGGTCAACTGGCTCTCACCACCTCGCTCACACTCACTCTCGTTAAGCCGTGTCTTGACTGCTCCCAGTTTTCTAAGTCGTGAGCGTTCCCCGATCCATGGCGTACTTCATTGCTTGCCACTCGCTTGCTAGCATAGTGCTTGTGGCTACCTACAGAGACCGCCTTAAGCTCTCACACACACTAGTCTAGGAGGAGAGACATCCAACATTGACAGTGTTGTCCAACTGAGATGGGTCAGACGACTTCAGCAGGCCCTGGCCTGCTGGGGTCATCGGTGTGGATGCTGTGGGGGTCTCGGCAAGCAGTGAGGAGAAGCGCTCCCCCAGGGTGCGAATGTACGCAGCTTGGTGTACATGCAGTGTCCTGCGTTGATGGTCCCTCTGGAGCTCCATGCCAAGAAACACACGAGCTGGACCCAGATCCTTCATTTTGTAGACTGACTGGAGGAGGGTCTTCACTGACTGCACGGCCGCTGGCTTGGGTGACGGAATGAGGAGATCATCCACGTAGACCAGAATGGCCACGAGGGGCTGCGAAGGTGCACTCAAAAAGAGTGCGGGGTCGACTGAGCTGCGGTGGTAGCCGCCTCTCTCCAGAGTGGAGGAGATCTCCAAGTTCCAGCAGCACGGTGACTGTTTGAGCCCGTACAGTGCCTTACGCAGCCGCCAGACCTTGTCAGTGCCATCAGTGAAGCCTGGGGGCTGCACCATATAGATCTCCTCATCGAGGCGACCGTGCAGGAATGCGTTGTTAACATCCATCTGCTCCAACTCCCAGTCATGCCGGGCGGCTAGGCTCAAGAGAGCCCGGGCAGTAGTGTAGCGACCGAAAAGAGCAAATGTCTCATCAAAGTCGACGCCCAGGATTTGGGAGAAACCCTTGGCAGTGAGGCGTTCCTTATATCTGTCAATCGTGCCGTCAGGCTTCAGCTTGCGCCGAAGTACCCAACGGGCTGAGATGGCTTTACGGCCGGGTGGAAGGTCCACCAGCTCGAACACCTTATGCTCATTCAAGGCCTTAAGCTCCTCCTCCATGGCCTCCTCCCACAGCTCAACATCAGCGGCCTCCCTAGCCTGATGCACGGTGGTAGGCTCAGCAAGGAGTGAGGTCAAAGAAGGGAGACCACTAGCAGCAAAACAGGCGGCAACATATCCTGCTGCAGATGCATCCAAGGCACTGTGAAACTCATGAGAAACAAGTGCATAGCCCACCGCTAAACTAGGATGGACTACACTGATGGCGAGACCAAGGGCGTCAAGCCCTGTAGGCCTGGCTGTGGAGCCAGCAGCAGTGGAGGGTGCACTGGACCGGGTGCGACTCTGTGACTGAGAGACAGACGTCTGGGGAAGGGCTCGGAGACTGCCCCCACGGGTGTATGGCTCAGGCACAACTAAAGGTGCCTCTGAAACCAGTGAGGAGAATGGCTCAGTATCAACCAAGGGTGCCTGAGAGGGGGCATCAGAGACAGTACGCTGGGGAGAGTGTGGAGTAGTGTCCTCAGACAGTGGAGGGACACTGGCTGGGACGGACGTGGACTCTGACGAAGAAGAGGGTGACAAATGTGGGGTATGCGCCGGAGGCGTATGAGAGGTGGCCATGTGAGAAGGACACGGAGAAGAGGATGCGGGAGAAGAGGTCAAGCTCGGGGAAGATGCATCAGCAGGGTTAGAGACAGGACCAGGACTACGGGAGGGCCAGGTCGAGGAAGACGGACCAGCGAGAATGGAGGCTGGAGTAGACCCATCCCCCCCAAGCCGACGGAGCGAGGACAAGGAGGAAGGAGGGGCGACCCGAGACAAGTCGCGAGGGAAAATACCCTCAAAGAACAAAGCGTCGCGTGACTCGACTACCCAGGCGCGATCTGGGTCCCAGAAGCGCCAGACCTTGGACATAGCTGAGACACCGAGAAAGGTGCAAAGGTGAGCGCGCGGACTCAGTTTGCCGTCGCGCAAGTCTTCAGGAAGCAGACAGCGGCGACACAGCCCCAGACGCGAGCGAGGCAAAGGTCAGCTCTGCGACCGTACCAGCGCTCATATGGTGTGACATGGCGAGGGATAGGACCATGGGGTACGCGGTTCCAAACCCAGGTCATGTAGGACATGGCCTCAAAGGAGAAGATAGGAGAGAGTACCGAAGCAGCAAGATGGGTGTGGACACCGTCAACAAGAGTGCGATTCCAGCGCTCAGACACGCCATTTTGTTGAGGAGTGTAAGAAGCGGTGGTCTCGACATGGACACCACGAGAGGAGAGAAAGCGGGAGGTTGGCCCAATGAACTTACCGCCGCGATCACAACGAAAAACACGAAGACGACGACCACACGCAAGTTCGGCCTGGGGAAGCCAAGACTCGATGGTGGGACACACATCACTTGTTTGCTGGAGGGCAAAGACCCAACGCATGCGAGAGAAGTCATCTGTGAGACAGAGCACATAGCGAACAGCGTCCCCAAGGGTGTCATGGGGCAGGGGCCCCATGACGTCAGCATGCAAGAAGTCGAGGGGGGCAGAGCTGCGTTAGCTGACGCTGCAATGACTGCTACAGAAGAGGAAACGGAGACGATGAAGCAGGCAACTCCAGTGAGGGCTGCACCAGTGAGAGCTCATACGGCTGCTGCAACTGTGACCAAGAGGCGGACCTGAGGGCCGAAGGATGATGATGCTGCAGCAGTCGACACTTGAGCGGTAGAGTCGCGAATGGATGTGACCGCACTGGAGAGTGATGTGGCTGCCGAAGCTGCTACGGATGCAATGGATTCAGCTGCAGCTGCAATCTGAGTGGTGATATTGACAGTGGCTGTAGCAAGGGGGCCCTGATCAACAGCTGTGGCAGTGTAAGTGTCAATCGCCCGCCCGGCTGCGGTGGTAGCAGGGGCACGTGCCGAAGTGGAGTGGCCGCAAAAGTGGACGCAACAGACGAGCTAGAAACAAGCGCGGTCTCCAGCACTGAGAATGTGTCAGGGGATACAGGGACAGATGGCACTGACTGCGACGCTGCTGGCGAGGCAGTGCGGTGGGCAGAATCCTCTGTCCGCTGTCTAACTGTTGCTTCCACAGTTGGTGCTGCTCCAGAGTGGGCGGCACGAAGACGAAGACTCTGCTGACGGGTTCTACGTGCAACAGTTGAGCTTACAGGTGATGCAGGACGACGTTGCTCACGTAGTGGCCCTGTGGGTAGTGCGTTCCGCACAGTTGGAGAGTCGTCGGATGCGGACTGGCAGTAAGTCGCGTACTCCGCGGGGTCGGTATGCGCAAGGTGATCCGCGGGGTCGTAGTCCTCCCCCGGGTGGTAGCCTGGGCTGTGGCACCGGCTGCGACGTTCCCACGCGTGCAGCTGCTCTACCTCGTAACGCGCTAGTATCTCGTCTGTGCGTGCTTGCTCGCGCCAACCCCTTGGTGACAAGGGGATAGGCTCTGACTCCGGTGGTGAAGCCAGGGCGGCACTTCAAGCCGCAGATGCGGCTGCCGATGTGGCTGAGAGGGTGGTGAGGTGCCAATGAGAGTAGTGCCCGGTGTTAGAATGCACGCGGGCTCGGTAGTGACTCCGAGATGCGGAGCCGGAGAAGCAGGCCACAGCAGTGGGAGAGGCGAGAGGCCTGAACCCACGTGGACAGAGATCGTCAAGGGGCAGCTACTGCGGGAGGAGAGAAGAGAGATGCACGGATCCGAGAGTGGAGTGCGGGGTTCGGGATTAGAGTGAGCAGCACCCTTAGCCTAGAAGGGCCACGGTAGTATGATGCCATGGTGAGGCATCACATGGTGTGGTGCCACGTGCCGAGGTTGCGAAGGGTAGGTGCAGACGACGAGACGTTGTTGCACTCCCTCGGCGTCTCTATTCCACGGGTCCCGAATCGACGGAGCGGAGGGAGGGATCCCTCCTGCTCTGATACCAGTAGGCAGCGGCAAGAGACCGCCTTAAGCTCTCACACACACTAGTCTAGGAGGAGAGACATCCATGGACCGGGTGGAGCGAGTGAGGTGAGAAACCTGATTGAGAGATCACGCAAGAACAACAAGTACGTGAGTAACGAGCAAGCGAGGTCTTAGCTACAGTTGGCCGGGCCACCCACTCGAGTGACTCGAAGTGGGGCCTAGTCGCCACCCCGGGGTCTAACCTGACCGGTCGGCAAAATGCCGCCGCGATTTCTCACACCTCAGAGCGACTGAGTGTGTGGCCTCGTAGGATCAGCAACCCGGGCAAGAACCAAACAACCTGCACAGCATGCATGAACATAATTCCAGAAACCACATCGACCACAAGCGTATGTGGTGCATGCATCAACTCAGGTAATTCCTCAGGTTTCAGCCACCGAGTGGCTCACACTCAACCACTGAGAATTGCATGGTTCCACCACAGAAGAGGGTGAGCATGGCTGATCACTCCTGCTTTGCACCCGTACAGCCTTGCTTGGACCATGGCTTCAATGGTGTTCAGTCTCCTGCAGTGAGTGAGTGAGTGAGTGGCCAGAGACAAGAGGTCACTTGCGTGTGTGTCAAACACTAACACTCTGCAATGGCAAGAGCACTCTGGTTGTCACAACGCAGAACGAGGCAAGGCATAGACTGACACAACTCACAAAACAGATGCTGCAACCACACCGCCTCAGCAACCCCAACCCCCAGAGCAACATACTCAGCCTCTGATGAGCTACGTGCGATACAACCCTGCTTGCGCTAGGCCATGACACAGCGGTGCCACCAAGTTGGAACACGTAGCTTGTCCGACTGCGCCCATCAGGACTCCACTCCCAATCACCGTCTGTGTAGTCGTCGACTACCACCGAACACTACTGCCAAAAGCAGAGTCTGAGGTACGTTCACCGACACTTTTGCACTACTGTTGAAAGAAGAGTCCGAGGTACGTTCACCGAACACTACTGTCGAAAGCAGAGTCCGAGGTACGTTCACCGACACACCGACACATGCCACCACAACGCGGGCATAACGTGCCTGATGCAACAAGAGTGTTCACCGTTGACGATCACACACGATCTCCATCCCTTCAGCGATGGTCATGCGGCCAACGGGTGCAAAAGTGTCGGTGAAATCTACCCCTCAACCCGCGAGAATCCCTTGGCCGTCAAGCAAGCCTTGTAGCGGTGCAGTGTGTCATCAGGCTTCACCTTCTTGCGAAAGACCCACTTGGCTTGTATAGCCTTCCGCCTATGCGAGAGGTCGATAAGCTCATAGACACCGTGCTCACGGATGGCTCTTTACTCATCCTCACAAGCATCACGCCACAAGTCTGCATACTGAGCTGAGAGTGCCTCCTGCAACGTGCCTGGATCAAGCGTCGTTGAGGGAGAGCTCCGGGTGGCTAAGACACAAGCCATCGGACTCGGTCTGACCACGACAAGGTCGGCTACAGCATCGCAAGCGACCAAGAACCCATGTTTAATTCGACTTCCAAATTTAGGGGGTTAAGCCGGAGTCGCTAAGTCGATCGAAGTCGACGTCGACGTCCACTTGACTTGACCCCCATTTTTTCCCCAGGCACTGGGATGACCCCATTTGGGTTTTGGCCAAGGTGGATCAGGCCTTGGTATTTTTTCCTGTCATTTCAGATCAAGTCTCGCGTGTACAATTTTGCTTCAGCACCCGTATGGGCATTGTTGCTGGGGTTCGGCGTGTTTCTGTGTGCATGATGCGTGCAGGTTGTGTGGAAGCAATGCACCATCCCCGTGCGACACTTTGCGGCGATTTTACAACCAATCACAACACAAAAAACACCTGGATATTGGATGAAATGTCATGCCAACCTGGACGAGGATGGATAGGAGCCGCATTATGCGGTTCCAGTCTGCCCTTGTGGGTGAGGGGAGCTGGTAGTTATCGAGAGCATGCAATGTGACTCCATATCAGCGTGTTGAAGATGGCCGACAGGGCCAAGCAGGCCACCGCTAGCACTCCCTCTGCCAGACAGCCGTGTCTGGCTGGATTGAAGATGTCTGTGCACTGAGTAGATTCTTTAAACCTGTCCCTACCGCCGGTGACTACCCCGAATGACAGTGTGGACCTTGCAAAAAAACCGCTCAGGCGGTTCAGACCGCCTGACCGCCTGAGGGTACTTTGGGGCAGCTGTCTCTAACATTGCCAAGTGCAAGGTGGTTCCTGCGGCTGCCCATGCTTTACTCAGTCGCCCCCCCTTGCCACCATCCCTTGATGGATGGGTGTCCTTTGATGAAAAGCTGTACAATGGCCAGGGTGAGCCATGGGGCACAGCTTCCAGCCCAGTGGACTGGACCAAGCTCGTGGCTGAGCGCAAGCCTCAAGAGCTTCGTGCAGTTCACGGAGCAGCTGCATCCAGCAGCACCCCCAACGGAGCCGACTACACTCCAGCCATCCCAGAATCTGTTCACACTCCAGCAACCATCCCAACCTCCCTCCGCAACATCACTTCAGTGGATGCTGCATCCCTCAACACAGCACGTCAAATCCTCATGTCTGAGCACATCGCAAATGCCAACAATGCTGCCTGCCAGAAGACCATAATCAAGATAATGGCAAAAAAGCGCACTGTCCATCTCCTTCTCCTGTGACGACGTGGTTCTGAAGCTGGTTGAAGATGAATGTAAAACCAACCCCAGCTTTAGGCTGCCTTTCAAGGACCGGGTGACAGGGGAGCTCCTTCCAACACTGGACAAAGAGTTGGAGGCACTGGAAGCACCACATCGCGCTAGCTGGGACATTTTTGGGGTGACACTTGGAGTTGACGAGTGGCCCGACATCCAGATCCAGCCCATATATTCCCCCATGGCTTCAAACGTGGAGGGAGTGGCCCACCTGTTCTCACGGGATGCCAGCAACGTCATCAGAAATGCCAACCACGTCGATGCAGTGATTGAGCACGCCATCGTCAAGGTGGGAGCTGAAAAGGTCATCATGGTCAGCACCGACAATGAGTCAACAAACAAAAAGGCTTACGTTGAGCTCAGAAACAAGTACCCGGCTGTGTTTTTGAGCCACTGTGTGGCACACTCCTCGGAGTCGGTGCTGAATGATGTTGCAACGATTGAATGGGGAGGCAATCTCATCAGCAAGGCTGAGAGAGTTGTGTCATTTTTCAGGAACAAAGACCTTCTTAGATCTTGGCTGAAGACAGAGGGTGGTTTTGTGCCTGCCTGTGCTACCCGGTTTGGATCAGTGCACAAGATGTTTGAGAGATTGCTGAAGCAACGTGAGGTCCTTGTCAAGATTGTAACTAGCACGAGGTGGACTGACTTTGGCAGTGTTGGCAAGGACGTTGGGTGGCAGGCAAAATAGAAGGAGGTGTGCAGAATTGTGAAGATGAGGGTGTTCTGGGTGCAGGTCAAGGCCATGGTCAAGCTCATGCTTCCCATCGTGCTTGCCAGTCAGAAGGCAGAAAGCTCCGGAGCGACTGCTGGGATTGTTTTTGAGACCCTGTTTGACACGATTGAAGCTATCAATGCTTTGGGAGTGTCCTGGGGCAGTCGCCGTGCGCCGTGCAACTTGGATTGGGTGTAGTTTGTGGTTGGACGGCTTTCCTATCGCTGGACTAATCAAATGTCTTGTCCGGTGTATGCCGCAGCACGTCGTTGCCACCCATGACATAATGGGCACAATTTCAACAGCGACAAGACGATCGTGGAGGTATGGAACACCGTCGTCATGGGGCTGGTGTGAGATCCTGGAGACCAGGACACCATGGACAAAGAGCTGGAGGCTTTTGAAAACTGCCGGGTCACACTGGAGGAAGAGCCAAGCATGATGAAGGATGTGCAGCGGGCCACGCAAGCAATGCAGCAGGTCATAGCGGGTCAGCTGCCAGCCTTCAGATGGCAAGCCCGCCACATGACAAGTCTTCCCGTCCCTAGAGCCTTTGCAATGAGGTTGCTGGCACAACCATGTTGAGGACGGTTACAACGAGGTTGATGGTGACGTGGAGGACGAGGATGAGCAGGATTTTATGTTGGATTAAACCATTGCTGATGCCCTAGATCCTGATCATTCGGATGTTCAGGCGATAAGGGAAGTGGAAGGCGGGAAGGAGGGATTGGACAGCGATGATGAGGATGATGAGGCAGAGGATGAGGAGATTGCTGGGATGGAAGAAGATGGTGGGAATGAGAGCAACGAGGAGGACGAGTAACAGGGAGTTGAAGATGGGGGACAAGATGTGTGAAGAGTCCTGAGGGTAGGAGTACGCAAGCACAAGGATGTTGAGGCTGCGGGTGCTTCAGCATCAGGAGCGATAACAGCAGGTGCTTCAGTAGTAGGTGCTTTAGCAGCAGGTGCTTCTACAGAATGTGCCTCTGCAGCAGGGGCAACAGCTGGTTCTGAAGCAGGCTCTACACATAGAGTGAGAGAATCCACAGGATTAGGGAGGAGAGCTGCTGCTGCGGCCAGTGAATGCCCAAAAAAAGGTTGTAAAGGTCACTAGGTGAACTTCATCTCATCCTTCATTTGAGTGTGTGTCACATATTTCCCTTGTTTGTTTTCTTTAGGCTGCTTCATCAGTTTGCACAAGCAGTGACAAATCTCTCTAGCTTCATTCCAGCTTTATTTTGTTTAGGTATCCAAGACATGTCTTGTACAAATGTAGATAAAAATATTCCTTTTCATATTACAAAATTGTCAATGACAGGCAAGTTTAAACAATGATGTAGCCAAATGACACTGTTTAATGCACATCTGAAGACCGACTTGACAAGGCCAAGTCGACTTGGGTGATTGACTGGCGACTTTCGACTTAGCAACTTAGCATCGACTTTGACTTGGCCTGACGAACATGGCCAATAACACTCAGGAGACCAACTCGTGGCCGACAGGACATGCTGGATGCACCTCAGTGTAGTCTGCCTGGACACTTACGCCAAGGGCCTTCGTGCCAGGCTCGCCACTCTGGACACTACGATTCGAGCGTCTAAGCGCTGAGTCAGCAGTCCGTTGAACCCTAGAGGCCAATGGTCGGAGACGAACACCAGGCTCGTGGGAGTAGCCCGATGCAGAGGTGCTCACCTCAGGCTGCGGAGAAGGCTGCTGGGCCAAAGCCGCAAAGATAGGTGCATGCACGTGATCAGGTGTGCCAGAGGGGACTGACGCTCATACGGGATCAGGTGTGCCCGAGGGGACCGACAGTGGCACGGGATCAGGTGTGCCAGAGGGTTCTGACACCGGCACAAGATCAGGTGTGCCAGAGGGATCTGACACCGGCACGGGATCAGGTGTGTCATAGGGGACCAGCACTGGCATGAGGTCAGATGTGCCAAAGGGGTCTGACACCGGCACGGGATCAGGTGTGCCAGAGGGGACTGATGAAGCTACTGGACCCATAGCCACGATGGCCGGATCGTCAGCAGCCAGAGACCGGACAGCAGGTGAGGAGGCCCGGATGGACCCATCCGCAGGACTAGACTCCCCCATCCGCCGGGAGGTCACACAAGTAGGAACGTGTTCGGCGGCCAGTGACACAATGCTGGAGAAGTCACGATAGGTGAGAGCCTCAAAGAAGAGAGCATCTCGAGACTCGACAATGTGATGGTAAGCAGGGTCCCAAAAGCGCCAGGCCTTTGACCGTGGGGTGATGCCGAGGAAGGTACACGTGCGTCCTCGAAGTGAGACCTTGGACCCCTGCTGGTCCTCAATGTACCAGACGCAGGCAAGGGATCCCCAAACACGGGCGAGACGTAGATCAGCACGATGGCCGAACCACAACTCGTACGGCATGATATGGTCTGGAAGTGGATCATGTGGCAAGCGATTCCAGACCCATGTCATGTAGGAGCAGCCCTCAAAGGCAAAAGACTCCGGAAGACTGCACTCGGACCACATAGTGCAAACCGCATCCTCCATGGTACGGTTCTAACGCTCAGACACACCGTTCTGCTATGGTGTAGCAGGGGCAGAAATCTGGTGGAAGATACCGTGCTCAGCAAAGTAGGTATCCATCTCGCCTAAGAACTTGCCAGCACGATCCGAGCCGAACGTGTACAGGGTGTGATAAGACTGACACTCAGCCATCACAAGCCACAGACGGACCACCAGCGCGGCATGGTTCTTGTGGCGGAGGCTATAGACCCACCACATCAGGATGAAGTCATCGGTCAGGGTGAGAACATATCGACCCCGATCAGAGAGGGACTCGACTGGGATAGTACCGAGAAGGTCTGAAAGGACCAACTCTAGTGGGCGCAGTGCCCAGGAGGAGGAGTCAGGGTAACAGCAGCGATGCATCTTACCCTGTGTGAAAAAATGATAATCGGTCTTGGACAGCTTCTCAAAGGAAGCCACGTCAAGACAGGGGGCTGGTTGAGTTCGGATGAGATTCGACAGTGTCCGAGCTCACATGGCAGAGGCGACGATATAACAAGCGCTGGTGCTCAGGAGAGAGAACACCAGTGACAAACACACAAGCAGAAGAGAGAGGGGGAGAAGAAACACAAGGAATGCAACGAGACACATGATAGAGGTCATCAACAACAGAGGCAAGAAGCACAATGGCACGTGTGTCAAGAGAAGTCACTGTGGTAGAGTAAGGAGAGTGCGAAATAGTGAGACCCATCCTGGTGCGTGCACGAACAGAGAACAGGCTGATCTCAAGAGCATGGACAAAGAGCAAAAGGGGCCAGACGGATTAACAAACCGCACAACCCCAACTCCATGCACAGGCTACGACTGACCAAACCCTGTGCGGACGGACGGAGCGGACGCAACGAGACCCAACACATCGAAGTCACTACGACGACAGGTCATGTAATGGGTGGCACCAGAGTCAATGATCCAGGTGCCACTCGGCTCACGACTAGTCGTCGACACTGAGTAACATGCCACATAACACTGCCTCTGCTGGATTCTTAACAGAGGACTCAGGACAACGACGAACATCACGGATCTGTGACTCGTCAAGCTGGTCGGTACTTTCAGGTCTATTGTCATCGCAAGCCAACTGAGCTCCACCACAAGCATCATCAAGGGCAACAGACGTAGGAAGACAAGCTTTCTCGGGACCACTCGGCTGTGACGACATACTCGTACCTCCTTGAGTATAAAGCGCCAACAGCTAACGAAGCTACACGATCGTGCAATCCCGAGGGTCCATATCACCGTTGCCGCCTGGTGAAACGGATGTGTCTGCTGCAGTCGTCGTTGCGGCATGCCCCGGCCGTGTGTAACTCAAAGAAATCCGCTACGTGTGTGCCGCCTGAGGGCCGCGCATGATCCGAGTCCAGTCAAGGGGTTGCTCACTCTCCGTGTAGCGGTGAACACCTCCACAGTTATAGCAGTGGACAAAACGTCCACTACCACTATGTGCCGGCTGGTGCTGCTGTTGCTGCTGTCCCTTCCGGTGTCGCTTCTTTCCCTTCTTCGCCTGTACGACCATTGTAATGCCCTGAGTGTTTCTACTCGGTGTAGAGGAGGAGGAGGAGGAAGCGGTGAGGTGGGACTGGTGAGCTTGGAAAGAGGCGTAGGAGGAATCGCGATCAATGCTGCAACAAGTGGACTCTGCTGATCGGCGATGACAGTCTCATTAGCCGATGTGGCCTGGAGGAAGTAGCGATGGGCCCAAGGAAGCAGCTGGTGTGATTCTCAGAGAGAGCCACACGGTCGAAGCCCGTAATGAGCTTCACGTGGTCCAAGTGCGCCCCCATTATGATGGTGTCGAGTGCCCACAACTACGTCCCACCGCCGGTGCCAAGGCGCGTGTAAAGGCACATCGCGCGTCTCCAGTAGTCAGCTGCAAGCTTTGTGGGACCCTGACGGAGGGAGTGAAACTCATGTAGTCGGGCCGCTCTCATGGCATGGGTCTTCGCAACGAGAAGTGTCAGAGTCAGCTCCCAGCCCTGGGGCGGATCTGCTCCAGTCCCGGTCCCGGTCTCACCTAGGAAGGGGTGAATGTTGATCAAAGTCTCCCGCGGCATGGCGTAGAGAAGACCGCGCATCGCTCTCCCTGTTGTCTGGACCTGGTGAGAGTCGTGAGCCTGGTACCGGTTGTGGTCGTAAGGCCAGACGCCCTCAAAATTGGCCCACACCTAAAACAAGGTCTCACCAATTGAATCTCTCGTTGCTATCGTAACGGGGTGGAGGTGTCTCAAAGTCCTTCGGTCGCCGCTCTGTGGGGAGGGCGACCGCCAGGCTCAGGAGATGGTGGATTGGGTATAGAGAGACAACCAGTGAGAGAAACGCCACCAAAAGTGAACGCCACTGAACGACGTGCCTTATCGTGATGGCGAGAAGGTGGCAGGGAAAGAGGTTTTGTCCCCAGACGTAGCTCACAAATGCGCTCCTCTAGGACATGAATCGCGTCCTCGCGTGTGTCATCCTCTATCTCCTCCTCATCCCAGGTTTCAACCAATGATGAGGGGTGCTGAGGCCCCGATGTTGTATGGGGTGTAGACTGCTGAACGGATGGTGTAGCTCTAGTAGATCCTCCTGGTGGCTGCTGTGAGGCCCCAAACAACCCTGTAGTAGCTCAGTTTTCTCTTGCACAACGTCACTCTACCGCTACTGCTGCCGGTGTATCTCATCCTGCGTCCAAAGAAGTTTGTCGATCGTGGGTGACTGCGACCATGGACTCATGATGCCTGAAGAGGAGGAAGAGGAGGGATCTCCGAGCCCTTTACCTTTGTCACGCACTGGCACGATCGGAGTGCTCAGAATGGGGCCGAATGTGAAAAATGCTACAAACAAGAAACTGACAGCATTTCTCGAGAAGTTTAAACGTCAAGAAGAAATGACATTTTGACCCCGATATTGCTGATGTTAACACAACCGATGATGACATCAGCGGTTTTACGATAGCAAAAAAAGCGCTAGCTTTTTTTTCACTGGAGTATTTTACGCCAGTGTTTTTTTTTTTTTTTTTAGGGACGAGGACTTCGCGTGATGGGTGGGGGTGACCGCGCCACCCCCTGCTCGCGGCTGTATAAGGGCTACATAGGCCTGTGCAACTATTGCATAGTGCCGAGTAGGTTCTATGCAACTGCACACCAATGATGCACAGCAGCACTGCCGTGCAGCAGTGCTGTGCAGGTG
>SZWC01001225.1:15481-20121 GCA_023375785.1 Penium margaritaceum | reverse complement strand
CCCCCCCCCCCCCCCCCCCTCCCCCACCTGCACTGCAGATTGCAGATTACACATTGCACATGGCATATTTTAGATGGCAGATTGTAAAGCAATGCAGTGAATTGCGTTGCCATGCAAAGAAATACAAAAAATTTCACTGCAATGCAAAGGAATGCTTCGGCTTCCCCCCTTATCACCTCACCCCCACCCACCTGCACCACAGGTTGCACACTGCATATTGCACAAGGCAGATTGCATGTGGCACATCACCTGAAGTGAAAGTCGATGCCCATTGCCAACACGTCCCTGATGGTGCACTTCTTAACGTACTTCTCCACATTTTCCATGGCTTTCACAAAGCCAAGATGCATAACCACCCACAACTTCTCCATTGGATCCAATGGAACCTTTTTCTTGGTTCCCTTTGTCACAGAGCCCACGGCTTTCACACTTCACTAGTGCAGCTCTTACAAAATATGGATGAAGAAGGAGAGCACGAGGGAGAGAGTTGGGTACTCGGAAGTGGAGATGTCATTGGTGAACCCTTCGAACGGCTTTAGGGTTATTATGACAAGGCCGAGGAGCTCCCAGGTCTGGCCACTTGGCACCAGCGTTGGTTCCTTGGCCTGCCGCTAGTCGTCAAGGACGTCCTTGACGTACACAACATGCTTACACATGGAGTTCCAGTGGGTGGGGATGTCAGAATGGAGAGAGAGAGAGAGAGAGAGAGAGAGAGAGAGAGAGAGAGAGAGAGAGAGAGAGAGATACTGTACATCACGGGCATTGCACACGTTCAGGAGAGACATCTCACACTTGGCTGAGTACGTGATAATGTTGACAGTTTGCCGTGCATTCTGGAGGTGCTCCTCTACTGTTTCCACTGCAGTAGGGTTCTTCAATGCGATGTTGAGGATGTTGTCCATGCAGCGGATGCGGCCTTACTTCTTAAAGCTGGAATTCTGTTGCGCCACAAATTTGTCCACGAGGGCGCTGTTGACCGTGTCATGGTCGACTGTGAGGCTGTACATCTTACCCCACAACCCCCTTTTCCTTTAGTGCAGCGGCAAACAGGTCAAACATGTTAGATGCAGTGGCATCATCGGTTCATGTGAGGAAACCCAGTGCGACACTCTGCACCTGCCATCCATAACACGTAAATGGCACCCCCAACTGCACCTCTGCAAGCATCTTGCCAAAACACATCCGGAGTGCTCCATTCTTGATGAGACGCATGAGGGTGATGTGGCCAGGGAGGATGGCAGATGTATTGCAGTGAAAGGATGCAACACGCACCCATGCAGTACCAATACTCAAGAAATGCTGGCTCTTTTTGACAACATGATTCAAGAGACAACTCTTGAAGAACTTCTTGTTGCAGTCAATGCCGACCTCAATCACCCCACGTGCCACTGCTGCAAAAGTCCCGCCAACTACAACAGCGGTCAGCAGTTCTTGGTTAGTGGCTTTAGCAAGATTCTGCTGTGCCTCCAGCACCGTCTGCTCTTTCCACCGAGTGTTTTGCTTGATGCGCAGGTGCTTTCACATCGAAGATGTTGAGCTTTGCATCATTGCAAATGTTCCTGCTCAGAAAGGAATGTAATGCAGCAAGGGCACAAAGTTTGGTGGCATTCACATGACACAATGCAAAACATCTGCAGCCTTCCCCCTCCCCCCTCCTCACCACTATGCACATAAACCTGCACATTGAGATTCACAGCAACCTGCCATTATCCTGCACATGAACCTGCACAGAAACCTGCACATTACCTGCAGATCAACTTGCACAGCAACACGCACATTAACCTGCAGATCAGCTTGCACATCCACATGCACATAAACATGCACATCAACCTGCACATGAACCTGCAGATTAACCTTCACAGTAAGCAGTGCACATCAACCTGCACAAAGCCCTGCACATCAGCCTGCATAACAACCTGCAAACCTATCTGCAGATCAAACTTCACGTTTACTTGCACATGAACATGCACATAAACCTGCACATCAACCTGCACACCAACCCGTACAGCAACATGCACAGCAACCTGCACATTCATTGACATGCTATAGAAGTTTCCTCGGATATTTGGAGCTCTCAATTGAGTTCATGTCTTGCACCGAACCGCCTTGACAATGGGTGGTCGGTCACGGCCATTAATCTAGAAACAAGCCACCCTGAATAACAGCAACCAAGTCGCAACGCATCCAACAAGTGGAGAGAGAACATTGTACATCTCTATTATCTTGTTCTGCTGTATATTACTGAGGATTTTTATTCCCTCAAGTTCACCCAAAACATTTATTCTCCAACCTCTCCACCTTTGCACCTGCGACCCTTGTCATGGTGTCTCCGCTCTGCCATTCCTCGCTTGCTCGCTCTTCACCAGCCATTCTCTTGCCACTCTCTTACATCCCTTTTCTCCGTCACTCTGCTCCTTCACTCAGCTCTACAAGGCGTTTGCTCCTGTCTATTGCATTCTCTTAGTGTATCCCCGTCTACCTTGGACTCCTGCACTCTACCTCACTTTGGCTGCCCGTCGTCCTCCATTTGTGGCTAAATTTTCACTCTAACATCCTTCTTTCCACTCACATCACTCTGCCACTGCTTTTTGCACTTTGTTGCTTCATCCTATTTCTGCCCTTTCCTGTTTTGAGTGTTTTATTTTTCTTACATGGTACCAGAGCTTCAGGCCGCCTCACCAATTCATAATGTCCCAGTCTCCATCGCCTCCTCCTCCCATCAGCACTTCTTTTGGCCCATTCTTCCACCACTTCGGCCGCCTACCTCGGCTCTCATGCAAGGTCTGCAAAACATGAAGACAGCAGAGATTCACTGAATACTTGTGCAATGTTCTCACGTTAGAGTAAAGTAATTGGCTGCCCCTCCAAAACCACTGCACTCTCATATCAAATTTCATTCATAGAAGAGAAAATATGGTGTCAAGGTAGAAGTTTCAGAGGAGAACAAGATTTGGGAAAATGGGACACATAAGTGTTGCTACTGTCGAGCACATGTATACAAGTGTGGAAATAAAAATGAGACATACTTGAGATATTGGGCGCTCAAGTCAAGTGACACGTGTGATTCTGTCTTAAGTTGCTGTTTTGTGAAAATCCACCAATAATTTAGTGAGTTTTGAGAAAGTGAAGGTGTGTCCTTATAAAGGTATAGTTCCAAATTAGACGTCACTTGAGAAGCATTATAACATCAACACAATTAATGACAGCACTGTGGATGCTTCTGGAAAGTGGTTGAAGTTACGAGAATCGTTTGGATTGGAACACTGGAATTCAGGGTAGGTGGTCATTACACACACACTGCGGATTACAGTAATAATTTGGAACTCATTGCACAGAGGGCCATAAATTTAGTGACATAAATGCCCACTCGTGGACTTTAGGGACTTGTGTGTATCGGGGACGTATCAATAGTGCACACAAGTCGTTTCTGGCCATTTCTGGCCATTTCTGTTCTTACATTCATGGCACATGGCGCAAAAACACCCGGATTCTCATGCCATCGCCTCGATGTTACTTTAGCCAACTTCTCTGACTCTAGGCGTTCCGTTTTCAAGATGATTTAGGCATGCTGAAATTACTTGTAGGCACACGAATGCAAATAGGATGGTGAAAAGGGAAATCCATGGAGGTGGTTTCCAACATCAGTGGATATGAGGGAGATGGTAAAAACAAAGTGGGAATAGAGGAAGAGAAGAACTGATCATAACCAAGGGTGTGGCTGATGTGGCAGGCTCCTCTGGCAGTGGTGATGGCCTGACCAAAGACAAGACGATGGATGTGAGAAGTTTGCAGCCAAAATGACAAGCAATGACCCAAAAAGAGATCCATGCGGTTTGCAGAGATTTTTGAAAGAATAGCATTGAGAGGATTTAAGCTATTACAGCTTGAATTATGGAAGAAAAACAGTAATAATGTACTTTCCGGGCCCAAAAGAATGACGTGAGGTTTTGATGGAAGTTACCATGATGAAAATTCAGTTCTGTGATAGAAGAATGCATAGGGAGCAGGTGTTATGGGGGGGGGGGGGAGTGGAAACCTCAGCATTCATTTTACATTATGTTATAAGTATAAGGAATTCCATCTTGTTAAGGATGTGGTTGCATTCTAATTCTTGTAGCTGGCAATCTTTCACATGCAAATGATGACTCCCTGTTTATGCGGACATTTTTCTTTCTCCTTTTTCCAATGGAGCCAAACTCCAGTGCACGGAGATATGCCAATGGATTCTGTTGGAATGAAATTGGTACTCTGTTTGCATACATGGAACACACATTCAAAAAAAGAAAATCCCATTGTTCTGTATATTATTTAATACTTTAATGCATGTTGACAACCTCCAGTATATCCATGCGTTTCTAAACTCTCCATTGTTCCCATGCATGTCTATAATCTTCCCACATGTTACTGGGCAAGGAACATATACACTGTATCAAGGAGACAGCTGCACTGGTTTCTTTAGATGCGGTTTGTAGTTTTTATGGGTAATGAAAACAATTTCAATGGTGATGATGATAGATTTGATGTTCATTTTTTTAATGTGACGTGATGCAAGAAGTTTTTATTGTTGAAAAAGAGAGTGACCATTGTTCAATTCTGAAATCAATTTCGGAAGGTAGTGGTTGTGGGCATGTAGAAATCAT
>SZWC01001225.1:5481-10481 GCA_023375785.1 Penium margaritaceum | reverse complement strand
GTTCTTCATATTGCAGCAGAAGCAGCTGCTGCCGCCTCTGCAGCCGCAGCAGCAGCAGCAGCTGCTGCCGGTCGCAGCTGCTGCCATTTTTTTATTGCAGCCTCTGCCTTGATCCATCAGCATGCACTGCACTGTGCCTAGGAAACCCTGTGGGCCAGTGTACCAAAAGATTCAAACTGATGCAAATCCCCACTCACATGTGGCTGGGAGAGTTGAGAACGAATGCACGTCTCCGTGCAGCCACTAGTGAAGTGCAGGAGAAGTTTGCATCAAACAGTAGGGGACGTGTGAGGTTCACGTCAGACACCAGCAGCAGCTGCACCAGCTGCCTTCTTGGATAGGCCTTCCGCAGTGCAAAATCGGACTCGTTGTTTATGGTGATGGTGATCTGTGGGCCAGAGCATGGAGCTGTAGACTCCACTCTGGCGTAGTTGTTGCCTCCAGCGTGTTTTGTTGCCTTGAGATGGTGATCACTTGGGTGGTTCGGGGACGGCCTGGGAAATGGTGATGGTCTCTCATTGCTCCCTGAATAAAATGGAAGTTATTGATGAGGGAAGAACAGGAGAAAATTCATGGTTGATGGCAATCACCTCCACCACCACCACCGCCACCACCACCACCACCACCACCACCACCACCACCACCACCACCTGCACCACTGTCAGCACCACTACATCCAGCAGCATCACTTTCATCATCACAAGCATCATCACCACCGACACAACTACCGCCACCACCAGGACAACCACCACCAGCATCACCACCACCACCACCGTCGCCGCCACCACCACCACCACGACCATCACCACCACCACCATCATCACCACCACCACCACCGTCGCCGCCACCACCACCACCACGACCATCACCACCACCACCATCATCACCACCACCACCACCGTCGCCGCCACCACCACCACCACGACCATCACCACCACCACCATCATCACCACCACCACCACCGTCGCCGCCACCACCACCACCACGACCATCACCACCACCACCATCATCACCACCACCACCACCGTCGCCGCCACCACCACCACCACGACCATCACCACCACCACCATCATCACCACCACCACCACCGTCGCCGCCACCACCACCACCACGACCATCACCACCACCACCATCATCACCACCACCACCACCGTCGCCGCCACCACCACCACCACGACCATCACCACCACCACCATCATCACCACCACCACCACCGTCGCCGCCACCACCACCACCACGACCATCACCACCACCACCATCATCACCACCACCACCACCGTCGCCGCCACCACCACCACCACGACCATCACCACCACCACCATCATCACCACCACCACCACCGTCGCCGCCACCACCACCACCACGACCATCACCACCACCACCATCATCACCACCACCACCACCGTCGCCGCCACCACCACCACCACGACCATCACCACCACCACCATCATCACCACCACCACCACCGTCGCCGCCACCACCACCACCACGACCATCACCACCACCACCATCATCACCACCACCACCACCGTCGCCGCCACCACCACCACCACGACCATCACCACCACCACCATCATCACCACCACCACCACCGTCGCCGCCACCACCACCACCACGACCATCACCACCACCACCATCATCACCACCACCACCACCGTCGCCGCCACCACCACCACCACGACCATCACCACCACCACCATCATCACCACCACCACCACCGTCGCCGCCACCACCACCACCACGACCATCACCACCACCACCATCATCACCACCACCACCACCGTCGCCGCCACCACCACCACCACGACCATCACCACCACCACCATCATCACCACCACCACCACCGTCGCCGCCACCACCACCACCACGACCATCACCACCACCACCATCATCACCACCACCACCACCGTCGCCGCCACCACCACCACCACGACCATCACCACCACCACCATCATCACCACCACCACCACCGTCGCCGCCACCACCACCACCACGACCATCACCACCACCACCATCATCACCACCACCACCACCGTCGCCGCCACCACCACCACCACGACCATCACCACCACCACCATCATCACCACCACCACCACCGTCGCCGCCACCACCACCACCACGACCATCACCACCACCACCATCATCACCACCACCACCACCGTCGCCGCCACCACCACCACCACGACCATCACCACCACCACCATCATCACCACCACCACCACCGTCGCCGCCACCACCACCACCACGACCATCACCACCACCACCATCATCACCACCACCACCACCGTCGCCGCCACCACCACCACCACGACCATCACCACCACCACCATCATCACCACCACCACCACCGTCGCCGCCACCACCACCACCACGACCATCACCACCACCACCATCATCACCACCACCACCACCGTCGCCGCCACCACCACCACCACGACCATCACCACCACCACCATCATCACCACCACCACCACCGTCGCCGCCACCACCACCACCACGACCATCACCACCACCACCATCATCACCACCACCACCACCGTCGCCGCCACCACCACCACCACGACCATCACCACCACCACCATCATCACCACCACCACCACCGTCGCCGCCACCACCACCACCACGACCATCACCACCACCACCATCATCACCACCACCACCACCGTCGCCGCCACCACCACCACCACGACCATCACCACCACCACCATCATCACCACCACCACCACCGTCGCCGCCACCACCACCACCACGACCATCACCACCACCACCATCATCACCACCACCACCACCGTCGCCGCCACCACCACCACCACGACCATCACCACCACCACCATCATCACCACCACCACCACCGTCGCCGCCACCACCACCACCACGACCATCACCACCACCACCATCATCACCACCACCACCACCGTCGCCGCCACCACCACCACCACGACCATCACCACCACCACCATCATCACCACCACCACCACCGTCGCCGCCACCACCACCACCACGACCATCACCACCACCACCATCATCACCACCACCACCACCGTCGCCGCCACCACCACCACCACGACCATCACCACCACCACCATCATCACCACCACCACCACCGTCGCCGCCACCACCACCACCACGACCATCACCACCACCACCATCATCACCACCACCACCACCGTCGCCGCCACCACCACCACCACGACCATCACCACCACCACCATCATCACCACCACCACCACCGTCGCCGCCACCACCACCACCACGACCATCACCACCACCACCATCATCACCACCACCACCACCGTCGCCGCCACCACCACCACCACGACCATCACCACCACCACCATCATCACCACCACCACCACCGTCGCCGCCACCACCACCACCACGACCATCACCACCACCACCATCATCACCACCACCACCACCGTCGCCGCCACCACCACCACCACGACCATCACCACCACCACCATCATCACCACCACCACCACCGTCGCCGCCACCACCACCACCACGACCATCACCACCACCACCATCATCACCACCACCACCACCGTCGCCGCCACCACCACCACCACGACCATCACCACCACCACCATCATCACCACCACCACCACCGTCGCCGCCACCACCACCACCACGACCATCACCACCACCACCATCATCACCACCACCACCACCACCACCACCACCACCACCACCACCACCACCACCACCACCACCACCACCACAACCACACTGCAACAATAGTACCAGTTACCGGCCTTCATCATCATTTTGACTTTTGAGAAGAGTTGCAGAGAAGGCCGACAGGTCAGTCACCAGCGCGATTTTTAAACCATGGGCTAAGAGTATTATTTTTGGAGGCGATAGAGGATATCTTCCCCTTTCTTCAGTGCTTAAGGAAATCAGGGCCCAAGCCCTGATTTCCATGAGCCATAAAATTTTCTGCACAAATGCTTTGTGAAACGTCTACAGAGCACTTTTATTGCGGCACGCATACAGAGAAGACATCCTTTTCATGTGCTTTCGAACTTGGGGCCCTGGTTTCCACCTTCATGCCTAGCCTCAGCTTCATTGGCTTCACAACATCCTTGCAGAAAGTCGTCCACGGCTAGTGCCAGGCTGTGGTGCCCACAGACTCCACTGCAATGCCTTCCTGCAGCAACAGTTTGGTTTGTGACACCTTTCGACAATCAGTTCTCATAAATAAATAAATAAATAAACGAAATACCTGTCTGCGTTGAGCAGAGAAAAACAGATCCCTGATCCCTGATCCTTGATCCCTTCTTTTCTATTGCAAAATCTGGCACATGGGCAAGAGGTACATACTAGGGTGGTTGGAGGCCGTCACAGAGCCGCTGGAGGGGGTGACGACCGTTGCCATCGTCATTGTCACCGGCAGCACAATCGAGGAGACAACTGCAGCAGCAAGAAGTGCTTGCAATGCAAGAACACCCTTCTGAGATTGTATTCCCAACCGTGCTCCGGTTTGCCCAGTCAAAGCCATTGTGCTGCTGCTCCTTGTCCAACACAGAACGATGACAAGGAGTAAACGCAGAGAGAATGTGGTGTAACCCTAGGAAGAGACGAAAAATCCCAAAACGCAATGTTTCTGCGCCCACTGTTGCTGGTACTGCTGCTGCTGCTGCCTCCCCTTCTGCTGCTCCTGCTGCTGCTGCTCCTCCTGATGCTACTGCTTCTGCTGCTGCTGCTGCTGCTGCTAGTTCTGCGTGGCTTCTGGTGCAGCTGCCGTTGCAGAAGCTGCTAAGACTGCTGCTGCTACTGCGGTTGTTGCTGCTGCTACTTATACTGGCTTTGCTCGGCTTGCGAAGCGACGAACTGGCTGCCGCTCTTTGTACGCTCAGGCTGTACAGACAGGACAACTGGCTGCCGCTCTTTGTACGCTCAGGCTGTACAGACAGGACAACTGGCTGCCGCTCTTTGTACGCTCAGGCTGTACAGACAGGACAACTGGCTGCCGCTCTTTGTACGCTCAGGCTGTACAG
>SZWC01001224.1:234090-281420 GCA_023375785.1 Penium margaritaceum | reverse complement strand
TCTGAGGGACCTCCTTCGGCTGCCCTGGACCTTCCGTCTCAGTCTGCAGCCATTCTCTCCATCCTCCGCTCCACTGGTGTCATGCCCCCTCCCAGTCCGCCTACTTCTCGACGACGTCGTCGTCGTCCAGCGCGTCCTGTTTGTCTTGTCTCCCGCACGTCTTCATCTCTACCGGCTTCTGTCGTTTCACCGGTTGAGGGGGGGTGTGTGCATCCGTCCACTTCGACATCGACTATGTCAGTGAGCACCGAGGATGGAGCAGGAGCACTTAGCACTACACCTGTTGCATCGCCCACAGCAGTGTCCCCTGCAGCCTCTACAGCGTTAGGAGCAGCAGTAGCATCAGACACGTCTACATCCACGCCTTCCGCACACTCTACAGCACCAGCTTCATACGCTGGTACAGCTGCACTTGCTCCACCAGCTGTCCCACCTGCTGCACCACCAGCAGGCGCGTCCCCTGTAGCGTCTACACCTTTGCCAGGATTAGCAGCGTCAGTCCTCTCTGCACCAGCACAACCTACTCCATCTACTTCTTCACCAGCTACGTCGACACCTCTGTCAGTGTCAGGTACCTCAGCAGCGTCAGCGACAGCAGCATCTGTTGCACCCTCAGTGCCGACAGCACCAGTTGTATCTGATGTCTCTGCAGAGCTTTCATCTTCCACACCAGCCCTGCTAACCACGTTGACTGCACTGTCCACACAGTCTCCATCCACACTTTCCGCACCATCTACAGCACCAGCTGCATCGGCTGGTACAGCTGCTACACCGGCTGCCCCACTTGTTGCATCGCCTGCAACACTGTCCTCTGTAGCTCCTCCAGCTTTAGGAGCAGTAGCAGCATCAGACACGTCCACACAGTCTACATCCATGCTTTCCGCACCATCTACAGCACCAGCTGCATCGGCTGGTACAGTTGCTACACCGGCTGCCCCACTTGTTGCATCGCCTGCAGCACCGTCCGCTGTAGCTCCTCCAGCTTTAGGAGCAGTAGCAGCATCAGACACGTCCACACAGTCTACATCCACGCTTTCTGCATCCTCCACAATACCAGCTTCATACGCTGGTATAGCTGCACTTGCTCCACCAGCTGTCCCACCTGCTACACCGCCAGCAGGTGCGTCCTTTGTAGCGTACACGTCTTCACCAGCAGTCGCAGCCTTGGCATCCTCTGCTGCATCCACAGATTCATCATCCTCTTCTATAGCACCTTCTTCACTTACAGGACCAGCTGCATCGGCTGTGATTGCTGCACCCGCAACACCTTCTGCTCCATCTGCCTCTTCACCAGCAGCTACAGCATCGGCTTCATCTGCTGCATCCACAGCCTCATCGGCATCAGCCTCTCTTGCAGCACCTGCCTCACTCACAGTGCCAGTTGTATCGGCTGTGACAGTTGCACCTCCTGCATCAGCTGTCCCATCTGCTGCATCCGTACCATTACGAGCACCGACATCATCTGCAGCATCCGCAGCTTTTGCAGCATCAGCGTCCTCTGGATTCTTGGCTTCATCCTCAGTGTTGGTCTCATCCGCTACATTGACCCCACTAGCTGCATCGACGCCCTTGATAGCAGCAGGTACTACGGCGGCGCCTGTGATAGGTGCATCTACCACATCCTCAGTACCGATGGCACCAGCTGTATCTGATGCCTCTCCAGTGCTTCCATCTTCCGCACCAGCTGTATCATCAGCACCAGCTGCATTGATAGCATCAGTTACATCATCAGCAGCAGCCACATCGGCAGCCTCAGCTACATCGATTGCATCAGCCATGTTGGTTTCTCCCTCATTGGTCAGTGATCGTGCAGCGGCTGATAGAGACATCTTGGGGGGGGCGTCGGAGTCTTGCCCACCTATGGTGGTGACTGCAGAGTTAGTGTCCTGCACCAGGTCGGCAGCACCTAGTCATTCCTGTCTGAGATGCCGAGCTGAGGAGGATGATATTCGTTCCCAGATCAGTGAGCAGGAGACGTACGTTGCCACTATTCGAGCGATATTGTCCGGCGACATCTCTCCACCGGTGGACTCTCCAGGTTACACCTTCATTGGAGACATGGGGAGGAGCGATCACATCCAGATGTCTAGAGAGTGCGAGCTGAGGGATGCAGAGGGGTGGTTGCGTGCACTACAGGATACGCTAGCCGAGATACTTGCTGAAGGTTGTAGCGGACACAGCCCAGATGGTTCCGAGTCCAGTTCGATAGCACCCTCAGACAGCACCTCACAGGATGGGGATCATGATGCAGTGAGTAGCGACGACACATCAGACAGCTTTGCGACATCCTTCTCCTTTACACCTGGACCATCTCTCTCCACCTCTGAGTCTTGCACGCCTCCTACCTCACAGGTTGTCCAGCATCCACGTCCTTCAGATGCCCCTTTGTCTCAGTCCTTGGATACCGTGAGACATTTTGCTTCAGGAGGCACAGCACCTGCAGCCACTCAGCTTCGGGCAGCAGAGATGGAGGTGATGGTACTCCGGAGAGTGGTTGACACCCTGTCCACCACGTACAGTGAGATGATGGCAGTGCTTGAAGATGCTGAGTTTGAGCTTCGCACAGTGACTCAGGAGGATCTTGCCGAGATGCGTGAGCGCGCCTCTCTCGTCCAGGGTGAGTTGGTTGTAGCACAGGAGCATCTGCGCACATTGGAGTGTGCAGTTATTGTACCGACTGCAGGAGTGAGTGTCCCACACACAGCTCCAGCTCCATCTCCACTCTCCACTCCAGGATCCCCCGACACCATCCTCTCCACCTGTACTATTTCAGAGTCTGCTTGTTGGGACCTCTGGAACCTCCCAGATTTGGGGGGATCAGCCTCTCTCTCCTCGCTCAGCCATGGTGCATTCGGCAGCGTCTTCTCCACTCCTGCACCCTCTGATTCTGATGAGAGTGACACCCAGGATCTTGCTAGTTGGGATCTTTGGGAGTGTCCACGTGGTGAGTGACAGCCGTTAGAGAGTGCGTGAGTGAGTTGTCCACATATTAGTCATTGTAGCCTCATCCTTGTCTCTCTGATGAAGTACTCACATCTCCAGCTACTGTCCACTGTTGGATTGTTCTTCCCAGGATCGTTTGAGCCAGGAGGAGATGCAGTGTTATCTTTAGGCGATAGGTTCACGGCTTTCTGCATACAGGGGGAGCAGATGCATCCTAGCACACTGGGGTTGGCATTCATGTTCTCAGGACTCTCTCATCGCGGGGGAGCATCTGTATCTTCTCAGCTGGTACCTTGTGGAGAGCTCTTGCAGCCCAGGGGGAGTGTTGGTGTGTGGGCTTTGAGCTATCATGTAGCCTTGTCTCCTAGTTTGAGCTGATTGTTCTCCGTGGCTACATTACTTCTTCTCTGACATGAATGATGCATTCTAGCAGCTCAGTTTACCCATATGTGTCTAGTAGAGTTTTCTCGGTGGTCGAGACCCGGGTACCTGGTGGTTTATGCCAGTGCTCCGGGAGACCCACAAAGGTTGACTGCATATTGCCTCTGATAGGTTGTTCACTCTCTCTGTGGTCGAGACCCGGGTACACGGTGGTTTGTACCGGTACCTCGGGAGACCCTGCACTGGTTGGTCTAGTCTTAGGGACCTTTTGACAGACATGTGTAGTCTGCGTGTGGCTGAGACCCGGACGCCCGGTTACATGTTCCGGCGTCTCGGGAGGCCTAAACTTACCTAGCTTGGCTAGACCGTGATGCTAGTGTGTCACCGTATATTCTGGTTGTGTTTGGGGTATACTTGATATTTTCCCGTCGGTCGAGACCCGTGCACACAGTTGACTGTTCCAGTGCCTCGGGAGACCTCCAGTTTATGGTTTCATGTTCTAGGACATGTGTACTCCCCGTCCGTGCCTTTCGGTGCGGCGGGGATGACGGGGCCTGGTGGGCTAGCTGCCAGTCCCCAGTACAAAAGCTCAGTGTAGGGCTCATTGTTCTCCCTCCTTGATTCTTAATTCAAATCCTTCCAGACTTAGCCAAATTTTGGCGCTGCACTTCTCCCACTCACACCCAGAGCTCATGTCTCATTCAACATGGGCCTGCTTGCCCTAGACTCATTTCAGCATGATCATGCAGTGGATTCGGTAGTGGCTGATCCAGAAAGCCATGGCTCCATGTTTGTGTATTGTGTCCAAGCATAGCTGTGCCTCCAAGGTTGTTGGGTCTAGCTCGGGTTGCTCAGTTCTCAGATGATCTAGTGACCGGAGGTACAGGCGCGTGGAGTTCTTTCCTCGTTCAATAGTTTTGCAGGTTGTTGCGCGGTAATGCCAGCAAACATGTCCATCAGAAATTGCAACTTGCACACTGGTGGTCTGCCCACGACTCCTTGTGGTTGCACCAAAACAAGAGTTTGCTTGTCATCAATTGTTGAAAGGAGATGGAAGCACTTGGCAAGAGTTGTAACTGCCAGTGGAATGAAGATGATAAATAAGTATTTATAATTGATACAAGTGAGCTACTTCAGACAACATCTTACGGACAACCTCTAAAACAAGATCTACAGACAGCTGGTCACAGCCAGCTAATACGGACCATAACATTCTGAGATGTGATTGTTGTGGAGGATGCTCGACTGCTCTTGAGCCATTACCATACACGTTATCGTGTGCCGATGCTCAACAGCGCGATATGGGAGGATGGACTGCCACCAGCAGCAGCCACGGCTGCTACGGCCGCAGTCACTTCGTCAACCACTCGTGGGCACCGCAGTGCGCCCCTCCTCTTCGCAAACCCAACAGCCCTTTGCAGCACCTTCACTGCTCGCCCGCAGATAGCTCTCAACGTCAGTTTCTGTATCGTCTTCTTCCCCGTCTCCCCTTTCACTGCCACAGTCTCGCCCATGACATCGCTGCAAGGAAAGTCGACTTCCTCCTCCCCCATCTTCCCACTGTCACCCTGTCTTTCCGCGACCTCAGCAGCCACGCTCAACTCCTCCACCACCTCAGCGACCACAGCCCAAGGCTTCGCATCCTTTCCTTCAGCCCCATCATGCTCCTCACTGCTCGTGTCCCCGTCGCTGTCCTCCCATCCGCCACACTCACTCTCATCCATTCTCACCGCAGTCTCCTCCACACCTTCAGCCACCACAACACGTTTCAGCACCTCCTCCACACAAGGCCGCTCCTCCGGATCCGACTGCAGCATCTCACAAAGCAGCGCACGCGCGTCCTCCGGCACGCCCTCAAACTCCCTCCAGTGCCTCCTCATGCTGGCCCTTATGTCGTCCGCTGCTCCCTTGGCCCACTCTTCCTCGTCCTCTTCGTCAAACGGCTTGCAGTTGGTCAGCAGCTCGTACAGGCAGCATGCAGCTGCGTGGCAAACACGGGCCTCGCGGCCAGCCCAAAGTCCCCAAGCTTCACCACGCCCTCCTCAAACCTCACCGACCCAGACGCATCCTCCCTCGGCTCAGAGGCGAAGAAGAAGTTCTGCGGCTTGATGTCGCCGTGCACAAACCCCGCACCCTTCATCGGACCGACGCTGTCCACCATCAGGCGAAAAAGCGCCAATGCCTCGCCCACGGGTAGTCCTCCGTTGGCAGGAGGCCTCCACTCGTCCTCCAGCTGGCTACGCCGGGAATCCAAGAAGCCTGCGGCGTCGCCGCCCTTGCACAACGGCATGATGAGCACTCCGCGGCCGCTGCAGTTGATGTGGAACGACTCAATCTGCAGCACGCCGGAGCAGCCGCGGGTGCACGATGCCACATAGCGCTCGTTGAACGCGCCGAGCATGCCCAGGTGCAGCACGGCGTGCCTCTCCCCCATCGCCTTGTCGATTTGAACGTCCGCTGCCTCCCCTGCCACCTTGATGGCCTTGTACTCGCCATTAGCCTTGCACAGGGCGGCCAGGACCCGCCCGCACCCACCTTCACCCAGCGTGTCAAGGATCTCGTACTCTTCAAGCTTGTTGCCGTCGTAGAAGCAGCCAAGCGGGTGCCTCTCGAGATATGCGTCCATGGTGTCTGAAAGAAGGGATGTGCAGAGAAGAAAGATCCACCACCGCTAGTAGGTTCGATTCAGACGGTCACTGAGGCTGCTGCTTACTCTAGGAAGATCGAATCTAGAAGATGGTGAATGGCGAGCTAACACGCTCAGGAGATCTCAGGCAACTAGATCGCATACGTCGCGCGGCAGTGATGAGGACGCCCAGAGGATCCTGGCCTGTGCGACGGCCGGCAACGTGGCTCAAGCAGGGGAGGAGGAGGAGGAGCGGGACACCGTCGTTGTCGAAGAGAACAGCTCCCCGCCGCCGCCATCGCCGCCATTGTCGTGGTGGTGGTGATGGCTAGACTCTAGCCATCACTCTAGCCATCTGCTCTAGCAGCCCGCTTGAGCAGACGCCGACGACGACGGAGGGGCGAAACCATCGGACAGATCGTTGCCTCCGATGAAGGCGGAGGAGGGGATGACGTGTGCGTCTGCAACAGTGGCGATGGACCTTCCATCATGCCCCCCTGGCATGATGGAAGGTCCATCGCGTGTGCTGTGAGGTGGCGAATTTCTCTCGTGACGAGTGTCGCGTCCAGTGGGGTTGGATGGAGTGTGAGATGTATGTCCGGATGACGGAAGAAGTACGTCGCGCGAAGCAGCACACCTCTAGTTGATGATGTCATGCCGGCAATGTGCGCATGATGCGGATGATCCTGCGGCGTCACGTGCGTCCGACTTTCGTGCGACTTCAGGTTTTTGCAGATTCGTAGGTTTCCGAAATGTAGAGGCAGGTTTGAGATGTCTGTCTTCAGCATCATGCGAAAGGTTTGCCCTTCTAACAACGGTTGTAAAAGGAGAAGTGCGTGTGCAGACAAAAATCTTTCAATGGATTAGTGTCCGCATGCTTTCAGAAGCGGCAGCTGTGACGCGCGTACACCTTGGCCGTGTTGGCCGCCCGCGTTCGAGCCGATGTGCTGTAGTGGGTGTCCTCACACGAACGGTCGGGAGGATCATGCCCACCTCCAAGACGAGGCGCACAGCCTGAAGTGCGAAAGACGGGACGACGATGTCACGAGCGAGGGAGTAGCGAACTGATTTTCAGGGAGTTTGTTTCTTGGGGCCCCTGGTCGTAACCGAGTGAGGCAGGGGGGTTGCTTCAGCACCAAAGAAGCTTGTGGTTTGAACCCGGCCCTCAGGGTATAACATTATGGAGGGAGGTCTATGTGAGGATTTTTCCACCAGATGGGGAATATAAAGCTGATAAAGACCGTATTTAAAATTTAATTCACCTAATTTTTCAATCCGAATATAATGGTATTTATATTCACCAAATATTGGGTGCTTTTGAGTTTCTTCTGTGCTCACCCTAATCACATGGACTAAGATTGCGTGATGATATTATTCACCCATCAATCAGATCCCAGGTCTCACCATAATGTGTGACCTTGTATTTCACACCTCAAACATCAAACTGACGGATGTCGGTGACGAATCTCGCGACTTGAAGACTGACATGGCTCGTCAGCCTACAATAGAAGACCGTGTTCTCTCATGGACAGTGGACAGATTTTCCAATCAAGAGAATTTTGCAACCGGATGAATGGCACACACTCTAACTTTCTGGAATCATCATCTTGATTCACCCAAATAAAAATGAATGATTTATGGAGCACATGGGCGAACTAAAATCGATATTTTAGGTGAATTTATGTGAAAATAAGATATTCGGCAGTTTTTTTTATACGCGAAGATCTTCGTAAAGAGGGCACCAACAAAGTCATCCTTTAATGCTTAAAGCTTTACAAGAGCTTTCTTGGAATTTGTGGGGTATATAGCTGAAACAGTCTAAATATGTTGCTAGAAATTGTTGGGGAGTAGCGGGATGATTTTCTCTGCTGAGTGGAGCTTGTACCTGCCCATCCCTCACACGAGATAAGGCGACAGATGGTTGCGGCTTCGGGGATTTTTTTTCTTGTTTTTGCTATTTCCCCTGGTTGCTACTGACTAAGGTCGGGGGGCAACCTGAGCACCAAACGTTGCCGAAGGCTCAACGTGGACCTTCCCAATTACTTTGCTTACTTGTGGAAGGAATAAAGGAAAGGATTTTTCCTCAAGTTACGATACAATCATAAAATGTGATTCTCAAGTACACCACCCGATGGTAGGAAATATTAAACCAAGAAAAGACTAAGAGACGGATTTTGTCCTTTTTTTTTCAAAATTGTGCCGCGAAAATGGATGAAATGAGGTAAAACGGGTGTTCAATACCACATGGATGTGTACCAATGAGTTTGGGTATCCACAAAGAGATGAGCTTCAGCATAAAGTGTTTTTCCAAATGGAATGGGAGGGTGGACCAAATTACCATCCACGCAAAGTTAGAAGTAACATGCTCAAGTGGGTCAAGTAGAAGGTAAGGGCGGTCAGGTGAAGAATGGTAGAAACGCAAAAGTGAAACAATAAGGCCGTGGCATCTTCAACATACAAAGAAACAATGCTCAATGGTTTCGTCTTTGAGGGAACACTGGCATGACCTTCTCTAATTTTCATCCATCAAATGGGTTTGGTTTGCTACTTGAGTGGATCAGTAAAGAGTTTTTATCATGGTGTCTTGAGAATAAAGGTCAAAAGGAAGGTATAAATGCTTCTAGTGTGGACCTTGCAAAGGACAAGTTACAATACTTTCTTTTCTTTTCTTTTGGCGTACAGGAACACCACATGAACACAATGGACACCTTTGAATGGTCCCCCAAGTTTTACAAACAAGTGCCATTTTGTTCACCGTTTGATTGGATTTTTGCAACACGCTATCAGTGGAGGAAGGATCATGATGGATCCAAAAGAGATGGAGGTTTTTGTTGAAATGCAAACACTCAACAATGTAGGGGACGTCCACGAGTTACCATTGATTTAAGGACAAAGCGAGGGTTTCGCCTTATGGAATGATTCGGTCACCAACTCATGTGATATCACCTGTTAAGTTATCAAGTTGAGATGGGGTACCGACAAACAATAAGTGTTCAAATATGTAACAAATGCTTTGATCTAGGCGCCATTTTGACATTTGGAAAATCCAACGTTGGACTACATCATGGTGACGAATACCTCGTATGGGGCAATCGGAGTCATTCTCTATCAGGACAACGGGGAGAACATATGGCCATGTATATGTTATAAAGCTTCTGCGGTCTAGAGCTGAACTACGTCGTGCACAAAAAGCAAATGTTAGAACGTGTGCACCCGTTAAAGATATGGTGGTGCTACATGGAACGCCGATGATGTGCCATGCGCAGTGACCACCATGCACTGAATTATGTCAAGAACCAGTGACATTAGAGCCATTGAGAAACTCAATAGATGAATTCCCTCAATTATTCCGTCGACTACATAACTGAGGACCAACCTTGAAAAAAAATGGAGTTAATTCCATCATTTGGTGACCGATGTTCATGGCTTAGATCAGCACGTCACACGTTGGACGAGGTACGTACCTTGAGCGATTTGTTGCAAGGGGTTACGAAGAGTTCTTTGGATAGGAAAAGATGACATGCTTTGGTGTAAAAAACCATACTTTTGTCTTGGATTAACTCGTGAGTTTGTTGTCCCACCCAACGATGAGTTATGAAAAATGCTATTGGAGGAGTGCCACAATACCGATCCAGGCTGATACTTCAACAAAGAAGAAGACGCTTAAGAAACTTGTGAATCACTAGTGAGGGTACAAGATATAAACAAACGGCGTAAACTAGTGTAAATGTGTTGCATGTCTCAAGGCCATAAGTTGAGACAAACGAGAACTCCGACTTCACTTTAACTGCTACTAGTACAAATAGAGCCATGGTTCCACATCTCCGTGGACTTCGTGACAAGTTTTGCTATCAAACCGGAGGGATCTTAATGCAAGTCTTGTGGCAGTTTGCTGATTCTAGCAGATTTTGTTCATCATCTTGATTACAATAACCGTCACCAAAAAAAGGACAGCAGGGTTGTTCCTTAACAACAACCTCCGACAACATGGTGTCCCCTTCTCCGTCACCGGTGACCAATATGGGAGTTTCACGAGCATCTTCCAGCAGGAGCTGATGATTCCCTTCAAGAGTCGGATCTAGCTGTCAATGGCCTGTTAATCCTCCCTGAATGAATGTACGACTCTGCGGTGGCCATGAGTGTGCAGGGCATACTGACTCAAAGAACGGAGGCAACGCACAATGAGCACGTGCTTCATCATTGAGAACACGAGAAATCCACTTCTCTTCCTCTCCCGTGCTCGCTCCCCTCTCGACAGCAATGTCCCAGTACAACCTTCTTCATCCATGGCTACTGCTAGATTAGCCATTGGTGACCTGTTCTAGCCTCTCCTTTTTCTGTGATTCTGCATGCCTAATGCCTGAGTTTGAAGACCTAGATGAGACCTCGAGGCTAGGTATTTATGAATAACATATTGTGTGCACAAACATGGAACCCGCCTAGAGCCGGAATTAGGGTCTCGCACGGAATTCCTGCACGCTTGAAAAATGAGCGCCAGCGAGCTTTGCTCGCCGGCCGACGGGTGGGCTCGATTAGCTAGTGCCACCCCTTAGAGCTGCTCTCTGGTCTTTTCTAGCACTTGCAGTTAGTGCGACGACAAATCCATGGCCATCACTCACCCAACCCTATCTCCCTCAAACATGCACTGGTTTTCATGAAACAAGTTGCACTAAAACTGTGTCATTCTCCTGATGGTATCAGAGGAGAGTATGTTGGGTGTGGTAATTGCTAGTCAGCGCAATCCGTGAAATCGATGGACGGCCCTAAAAACGGCCCTGAACGGCAACGGCGCCATTTGCCGCCACTGCAACAGGCCAGGGCCGTCAAAGTAGGTCCCGCAGAGCTCGCCTGACCCTGCGTAGTCAGGGAGGAGCCGGACCGGTGACCGGCTAGCTGACATGTCATGTGGGACACCTTTGAGCGGGACGGCCAATGCAGCAGCATCTTCAGCAGCAATAGCACCAATCCAGTAGCAGATGGGCACTAGGGACCACACTCCCTCCTTGCCGAGGGTGAGGAGAGTAAGAGTGGAAGACATGAGTAATGCGAGCTCAGCTCCACTCGGTGGGGTAAACCAAGGGGGTAGCTCGAACCCCAATGGTAGCCTGCCCTCCAATCAACCCGCTAGTACAGTAACCTGGGAGGAGCTGTGCAAGGTCATGACACAAAAGGACCTTTCCCCTCCCCCGCTCGGCATGCAAGATTTCCTCGCCTGGAAGGATATCTTCCTTGCGTGGGCCGCCGAGCATGGCTTCGAGGAAGTCTACCTGTCACCAGCGGCGGAGGATGCAGACGAGCACGTACTTTTGCGCGCCTTCAAAACTTTTGTGCGGGCGTTGCCCGACGACCAAGCCTACGCCGTTTGCTATCTCCGCTTTGGCAGAAAGGGCGAGGATCGCGCAAATCCACGCAGCGGAGTCCCTCAACCCTATGAGACCTAGCAACATCTCTCCACCCGGCAAGAGGAACGGGGTATGGCCTTGGTCGTCACACTACACGACAAGCAGCGCAGGCTATACCCCAAGCTAGGAGCGCCCATCGTAGAGTACTGGGATGCAGCAGTGGATATCTCCTGGCCGAAAAGCCATCGATGTGATGTGGGACTTCAACCTGAAAAGGAACCTGGCTGGCCTGATAGAAGAGTAGAAAGCTAGGCTCGTGGCAAAGGGGTTCCATCAAATTCCAGGACAAGAGATCACTGACACTTATGCCCCAATGGGCAAGTATGGCACCCGCCGAGTACTGTTGGGTGTGGTAGCCCATAAAGACTGGGAAATTCATCAAATGGGTCTCAAGAACACTTTTCTGAATGGCCCTCTGGAGGAGGAACTAAATATCAAACAACCGAAAGGGTTTGAGGATGGAACAGATCGCGTCTGGCTACTGCTTAAAGCCCTCTAAGGACAAAAGCCAGCACCACGGTGCTGGAACAAAGAGATAAGTCGTACTCTTGCGATTGCGGGGTTCACTCAGAGTGTGATCCCTCTTGCTTCCTACACTGAGACGATGGATTACCCGTCGTGCTGCTCGTCTATGTCAATGATCTACTGCTCTTGTCCCCATTGCTCTCTCTCATCACACGCATGAAGGCCCTACTCAAACAGCACTACAGCATGACGGATCTAGGGGAGGCTAGCAATTTTTGGGCAGGATTAACATCAGAGACAGATCCGCACGCATACTCACATTGCATCAGGGACGGTTTCTGGCACACATCACTGGTTGCTTTCAACATCTTGTACAGCACCTTCCATTACAACACTCACTGATGAGCCCTGATGTGTACACTGATTTACTGGATGCACGTACCACTGACTACGGTCCGGAATGTGATCCTACATTGTACCGACAGATTACAGGCAGCCTCTCCTACCTTGCATCCACCACACGTCCAGACATTTCCTATGCCGACAATGTGCTGGCCTGGTTTGGCCAACAACCTCGCAGCGTGCATCACAAAGCATTGCTGAAACTGCTACGCTACGTGCTGGATACTACTGGCTTTGGTCTGGTCTTCACTCCCACATCGCATCGTTTGTTGGATTGGTTTTGTGACAGCAACTATGCGCGAGACCTTCAGGCCCCCAGTCGTGGTTGGTATGTGTTTCATCTGTGGGGTACAGCTGTGTCATGGCAAAGTGCAAAACAGTCGTGTGTGGCACGCAGTGTGGCAGAAGCAGAGTACATGGCACTGGGTGAAGCGGCGTGTAAGGGCATCTGGCTGGCACGCCTGCTTGAGGAATTGGGTCTGGATGCGCAAGCGGTCCCACTGCACAGCGACAGCTCCGCAGCACACCGCATTGCCGCAAATGATGGTGTGCTGCATCCACTCACGAAGCACATTAGCTTCGAACATCACTTTTTCCATGAGGTAGTAGAGACAGGAGCTAATCAAGTCCAACCCATCAGATGCAATGCACAACTGGTGGAATTCCTCACGAAGGCACTCCCTTTCACTGCACTTCAACTACAACTCCACTATCTTGGCTATGCACCCTCTGCACATATGGCCACGGGGGCGCGTTAATCCTCCCTTGATATATGTACGACTCTGTAGTGGCCTTGAGTGTGCAGGACATGCTGACTCAGAGAGCGGAGGCGACGCACAGTGAGCACGTGCGTCAGCATCGAGCACACAAGGCATCCACTTCTCGTCCTGTCCTGTGCTTGCTTTGGGATTTAAGCTATGAGTCCAATGCAACTTCTCCCGATTCGCTTGGTGGAGAAACGGCTAAGTTAGGGCTAACTCCATGGCGGCCATAGGTGACGGGAGTCAACAAGCACGTTGACAGACAACAGTCCTACGGGTGAGACTCACTAGTCAAGCTCACCCGGCGGCCTGCAAGCAAAGCTCGCCGGCGCTCTCTCAGGTCAAGAGCAAAAGCCTCTCGAGAGCAAACAAGCATGCAGCCTGGGCTAATCTGAGTTTGGGACCTAGACTTTGCCAGTTCCAACTACCATAGTAAGAACACCAGGACTAATCTAGGTGTGGTGTCCAACGCAGCACAGTTAAAGGAGGTCCAGACTAGATCAAGGAGAGACAGCCTAGAGAGCTCTGTCTGGCTGAGAGATGGAGCTGGGGCCATGCTTCCAGGAGGGAGGCGAGCATGTGAGATGCGGTGGAACACGGATGTCGCTAGCCCACCGGTGGTGCATGCGCTCACTGTGCGTCGCCTCCACTCTCTGCGTCAGCAGGCCCTGCACACTCGTGGTCACAATTGAGGAATGTATGTAGACAGGAGGATTAATAGACCCCCTTGGACATGAGTGCAGCAGGTGTACAGCCAAGGTGATGGACCTGGTGATGAGGTGCCAGTGGGGGAAGTGTTTTGGTGAGGAAATTGGCAAGCTGATTCTCGTCCTTGATGGAGCAGACTTGTGCGGTATAGGTAGCCACTGCTTTGCGAACGAAGTGATGTTCTACACTGATATGCTTTGTGTGTGGATGCAGCGCTCCATCATTTGCTGTGATGCGGCGCGCTGCTGAGCTGTCACTGTGAAGCGGTACTGTGGGCACATGCAAACCCAATTCCTCAAGTAGTTGTCCCAGCCAAATCCCCTCACAAGCTGCCTCTCCCAATGCCATGTATTCCGCCTCTGCCACGCTGTGAGCCACATATGACTGTTTTGTACTCCTCCAGGACACAACCATTCCCCACACATGGAAAACATACCCACCCTGACTGTGAGCCCCACTGTCACACGCATGGTCACTGTCACAATATCCATCCAAAAGTGGCTGTGGCGAGGTAGCAAAGACAAGCCCAAAGCCAGTTGTGTCCAACACATTGCGAAGCAATGTTAGCAGTGCTTTGTGATGCGTGTTGCATGGCTGCTGGCTGAACTTGGCCAGAAAACTGAGTGCATGCAACATGTCCAGACGTGTGGTGGATGCCAGGTATAAAAGGTTGCCTGTGATTTGCCTGTACAGTGTGGGATCACAGTTTGGGCCGTAATCTGTTGTGTGCGCATCCAGTAGGTGTGCGTAGACATCAGGACTCATAGGAGAGTACTAGCGTGTCAAGTGTTGCACAAGATGCTCGAAACGTGACATGAGATGTGCGATGAACCGTCCTTGATGCAGGGTGAGTGTGTGTGAACTTCTGTTCCTGGTGATGGTCATGCCCAAAAAGCTATGTGCCTGACCTGATTCCGGCATGCTATAGTATTGAGTGAGCAACATTTTGGTGCGTTAGATGAGATCGAGGGAAGGGGACAGGAGGAGGAGATCATCCACGTAGACCAGCAGGGAAATAGGGGCATTGCCCTCCCAGTGCAAAAAGAGAGAACAATTGCACACACTTTGAACAAAAGTGCCAGTCTCCACTGTGTGGCTAATCTCTTTGTTCCAGCATCTGGGTGCTTACTTCAGGCCATAAACAGCCTTGAGCAGCAACCACACATGATCTGTACCATCAACAAATCCCTCTGGTTGTTTTACATAAAGTTCTTCCTCTAGTGGACCGTTGAGAAAAGCATTGTTCACGTCCATTTGATGGATCTCCCAGTCCTCCTTGGCAGCGACACCGAGCAGCACTCGACTAGTACTGTACTTGCCGACTGGTGCATAGGTGTCCGTAAAGTCTTGGCCAGGCACTAGGTGAAAGCCAATGGCCACCAGCCGGGCTTTACATTTCTCTATCAGGCCTGCCAAGTTCCTTTTCAACTTAAACACCCACTTCACATAAATGGCCTTGCGGCTGGGCGGCAGGGGAACGAGTTCAAACACCTTGTGCTCAAGCAGTGTGTTTATCTCTGCTGCCATGGCCTTTTCCCACTCTGCGGCAATTTTGTGCCCCCTTGCCTCGGTGAGCGTCAGTAGTTCTGTCAGTGTGAGGTCACCGTGCGAGGGACCAACTGTGTGGTAGAATTGTCTGTAATTGACTCGCGGAATATCCCATAGAGAACGTCGTACGGGTTCTGGCGATGGGGTCGCATCCTTGTCAGTGTTCTCGGGTGATTGTTGGTGAGACAGACCTGGGGGTGAGTGTGGTGCACTCGACTCAGTGCTGGCCAGATCAGCAGGTGTCAGGAGATCAGTGGAATCGCATCAGTGTGCGCCTCTTTCTGCTGTGGAGGCTTGGAAGTTTCCCTGAGCTCACTTGGGACAAACTCACATATTGTGGGTAATGCTCAGGGGATGTGACATTAGGAAAATGCCACAAAGTGCAGAACAGTTTGCATGGCATGTGCTCCAAGAAGGACGCGTCCCGGCTTTCAAGAAAGCAATGACTCATGGGGTCCCAAAACCTCCATGCCTTGGACGCATGTGAGACCCCCATGAGAACACACCAACGACCGCGTGAGCTTAGCTTGCTTTCTTGCTGTGGCTGTGCAAACCACATACAAGCCATTGTACCCCACACCCTCTCGGGGCGGAGGTCCACCTTTTCTTTGAACCACCGTTCCCAGGGTGTAACTGCTTTGGGCAGTGGGCCTTGTGGGACTCGGTTCCAGACCCAGGTGACATACTTAACGGCCTCTTCCCAGAAGCTGAATGGCATACCAGACTCAGTCAGCAGTGTACGCAGAGCATCACCCAACGTGCAGTGCCAGCGCTCCGCAATCTCATTCTGTTGAGTTGTGTATTGTGCAGTGGTCTGGTGTTCTATGCCCTTTTCTTTCAGTGCCGAAGTCAGTGCACCCATGAATTCAACACCTCTGTCTGTGCGCAGTTTCAGCAACTTACATTTTGTCTGTCGTTCAGCAAGTGGGATCCATTCAATGATTGCCTGCTGAGCATCTGCTTTAGTCTGGAGCAAGAATTCCCAACGGAACTGACTGTAGTTGTCTGTTAGGGTCAGTACATACTGTGACTCGTATTGGACAGAGGGGACAGGCATGGGCCCCATCAAATCAGCATGGACAAGGTCAAGCGGGGGCTTGCTCTCACTGTTGGACTTGGGGATAACTTTCCTGTGAGCTTTACCCTCTTGACATTCAAGACATGTTGTTGCCTTCAGCCCATGAGGAAAATCCTCTGGATGAAGGTCGCGTGCAGATGTGTGCTTGAGCATGTCCTCAATCGGTTCCGTATGAACGTGCGCCAAGCGACGATGCAACAGTTTTGTGTGCATAGAATCAGTGGCCGTCACAACGTGAGCTTGTGGTCTGTGTGAGCACATAGGAACAAGAGGAAAAAATGTGAGACGATAGAGCATGTCCGCATGCAATGGCCCGTCAGCTAGCAAGGCACTAGTTGCATCAAACAGCGTGCATCACTGCTTTTGTATAAAAGTGGACACACTGGATTGGCGATTAAGCTGCCCTCCCAAAAACAAGTTGTCATTCAGTCTTGGCACATACAGTACACCGGTCAGTCAGATCACCCTGCCTGGCGCCTGAAGCGCCACAGTGCCCACCCCATCCACATCTAGTACTTCCCCAGACCCAGTTCTCACACCCTCAACATCACCCTCAACGATGCAAAAAGCTGGCAATGCGGCAACATGCGATGCGACATAGCGGTGTCATACAGCCATTTGTGCATGGGAAGAGTGTGTGATGTGGTGACGTGAGTGTGATCAAGCCGCTGACCTGGCGGCTGCTGTGTCACGGTGGGCTCTGGAGGCTGCAGCTCCATAGGTGTATTCCAGCCGATGTGTGGTGTTGCCGTAGGATGCAGCGCCTCAGCCATCGGTGCATAGAGGCGCTGTGGCCAGGCCGGCGCAGGGACAGGGACTGTCAAACTCGGTGGCATGTAGTATGGTCCCTGGTACATCGGGAGAGGCCCCTGCTTCACAGGAAATGGCGACTGTTGCTGCATCATGGGTGGAGCAAAGGTGGGTGTACCAAAAGGAGCGGGGGCACGTGGTCCACCTGGGAAGTGTTCTGACCAGGCTGGTGCATGCAGCTGCTGGCTAAACTGCGGGCATGGTGGTGACGGCTGGAAGTGCTGGTGATGTGAGGCAGGTGTCATGATTTGCTGCAACTCGGGGCACGCGCGCCGGTAGTGGCCCTGTTGGCCACAGTAGTTGCAGGCACGCCCCCCTGCGCCCCCACCACGACCTCACCTTCCTCCTGTTTGAGTGCCGTGACCCCTTCCACCCCTTCCTCCGCCTCTCCCTCCCACGTATCCTGATCCGGGCGGAGTAGGGGGTGTTGCCTGATGCATGAAGGCGCTGGCTTTTGTTGTGTCTATCTCACGTGACTCTCCACAGAGTATGTCCTTGTAATGACAGAGCTCCTCAAAAGCCTACGCCAAATCTGTGCTCGCGACGTCGGTGACGTGCAGACGCCGTAGCAGGCTGCAACAAAAATCTCTGTAGGGCTCTCCTAGGTGGAGGAGGATAGGATCCAGCCACTCCAGCATGGAGCAGGGAGCACCGAGGCCCAGTATCCGACGGCGGATATCCATGGCAGCCATGGATACCCGCCGTCGGATACTGGAGGAGGATTAACACGCTTCCCTCTTGGCAGCAATATCCCAGCTCCACCTTCTTCATCCATGGCTACTACTGGATTAGCCATTGGTGACCTAGTCTACCCTTGCCTTTTTCTGTCATCTTGCATGCCTAATGCCTCAGTTTGAGGACTTAGATGAGACCTCGAAGTCAAGGCTGGGCATTTATGACTGACATAGTGTGTGCACAAACGTGGAACCGGCCTAGAGCCGGAATTAGGGTTGCGTGCAAAATTCCCGCGCGCTTGAAAAATGAGTGCTGGCAAGCTTCACTCGCCGGCTGACGGGTGGGATCGATCAGCGAGTCCCACCCCGTAGAGCTGCTCTCTGTTCTCTACTAGCACTTGTAGTTAATGCGATGGCAAATCCATGGCCGTCACTAACCCAACCCTATCTCCCTCAAACTTGCACTGTTTTTCATGAAACAAGTTGCATTATAACCGTGTTGCTCTCCTGATGGCCTTCCAACTGAAGCAATCAAATGCTGGAACAACTACTTCCAACTTTGTACAACCACATGGCACTCACTGGTCGGTCAAGGTATCAAGCGTCAACCTTGCATGGAAACTTGTTACCTCCACTACCAAAAGAAAAACAACTTCTGAGGTGGTTCATGAAAAGGTGTGCACGAATCCAGAAGGATTGTAGTATTCAAGCAACATACCGGCAATCCATGTTCTGCCGGCGAGACTTCTGCAGCACCTAGGACGAGTCATAATAAATTCTCGTACAAACCCGAGCGATGATGAAGCGAGCTACCGACAAGAATTAGATGGACACCAAGTTTAACTTCGGTGAATGCATCCTTCTTAGCTCAACAAAAGTGTAGCTATGCATACAGGACTGCGCGAAGCTCAGACCTTAGTGGCTGGGACTATTTTTCATTGAGTAAATATGGACACCTGTCATTGCCAAGCTTGGTCTACCTCATAACATGGCTATCCATCCGGTGTTCCACATTAGCCGCCTCAAAATTCACCAGGACATTACAATTACTTCCCTTTGAGAGACGGGCCTCCACCACAATTCATTAAAGTAGAGGGGGGCATGGAGTATGATGTTGAGGACATCCTTCGACACTGATGACAAGGCAAATTGATGGAATGTCTCATCAAGTGGTGAAATTGACACATCTCATAATACCTCAGAAATATGACATCATACGAGACATAGATCAACATGATCGGCGTGGGGCCTCGACGCCACCTACCACATGGGCATTAGCCCGGTTGCGGCTACGTGTGTTGCTGACTAGACAGCACTGACCCTAGGGATCAGCAACCCATGAACACCTCCAACAATCACGCAAGCATGCAAGATGATTATGTGCAACATTGGCCAGGTGCGTATGCAGCATGCATGCATAATTCTATTGTCTAGCTTAAAGCCAGAGAGCTCATTGTAGTATTTTTGCTTACGTAGGGCACGTCTGGATCAAAGTGGTCCTCATGTGGTTTCATCTGTCCATTCACTTGGCCACCAACAGCAGCAATCATATGTGGCCTGTGTCGCTCGAGTTCTTGATTGCACTCATGGAACTTCCTGAACCCCGTGTGCATCTGGGCATTTTCCAGTTGCCTACATAGAAGGTTGCGTAGTTGAAGTCAAGAAGTTACATGCATGGTTTTACACCTGACACCAACGGTGGGTGTACTTGAAGAATATGAAAAGGCAAGTCCACTAAGAAAACCCTAGAGGGTGCAAAAAAAAGGGCAGAGTGCCCCTGCAAGTCTTCCGCACGTCATGGCAGCTCTCATGCAGTTGCACATGGGTGGATCACCACACGACAGCGTTCTGGTGCCAATGGATGGGTCCGCATCATGGACATGCACAAGCACGGACACAACTGGGTGGTCACAGTAAGCTGTACAACAACTTATCCAAAGAATTGACCTAGAAATCACATTTTCTACACATCCTAACCCTCGAGAAACAGTCTGATTGTCAATCTAGATACTTTTGTAGTTTCCCCTAGTGAGCAGCCCACATGGCGCCTGGCGATGACAAATAAAAGGGGCCTATTGCACCTTCCGGCTCTGGACATGTGACCGCGACATCTAGTCCTCGCTCTCAGGCCGTCGGCTCCTTGTTGCACGTGCAAGAGGATATCTGGCATCAGCGGGCAGCACAGGCAGCCATCCTCAAGGAGAATTTGATACAACAGCCTCTGCTAGTCGCAGCCAGAGCACCACAACGGGACATGCAGCAGAATGGCGTAGAACAGTAGGGTGTGCAGCAGCACATATCAGCTGGAGATGACAACAATAGTGATGACACCGATGGTCGAATGTAGCAGTTACGAGGCCTTGAAGTGACTGGTCGTCAGGCCTCTGGCCTCCGACGGCAAGAGGCCGTCGAGGAGATGAGGCGTCGTCTCTAGTTGGGTCAGCAGGCCACTCCCACGTAGGATTCCGGGTTGCCTCCGCCTTCATTCTTGATGTGCCTCTCTCCCAGCGTGTCCATTGGTGGGCTTCCGATTCCCTATGCGCTCAAGCGTGTCCCTTAGGTCTCCCGCCCCATGGAGCGGCGGCTGAAGGACTTTGAGACCCCACCACCATGCAATGATTGCGATGTTGGGCTCGACGCCTGGGAGACCCTCTTCCAGGCGTCGGCTGATGCAGAGGGCGTCTGGCCATATTACTTGAGCCACTACCAGACGGTTGACCCTGCCAGGCGCAGGTTGCGGCAAGAGCCATTCGCGGCTTGCTCTATGCTGTGCACAGAGCTGGATCCCAGTCGAGGCTGGGAGTTGGTCCTGGTTCTGCTGGTAGCTAAGACCCATACGATAATGAAATCGCGTCTCCAGGAGTTCGGCTCCCTTCGACAGGGTCCCTCTGGGCTGACTGCAGCCTACTGGCAACAAGCCATGCAAATCTACACTCGCCTCAGCACCGTCAGCGGCTCCTAGTTGTGGACCCTGCACAGCATCATGGTCGGGACCCACATGGTGTTTGTCAACATTTTCACCTATGTCAAAGAGGTGATTCTCGCCAAGCTGTTGGACTCCTTGGAGCTGCTCCCTTCAACCCATCAGTACTATCTATAGTGGATGGCTACACGTGTGGCTGTCCAGGCCCATCAGGCGAGTCCGCTAGTTTCCACGAAGACCACCTCACCGACGACCCCTTTTCTCACCTCACCCTCCTCTCCGTCACCCTCCTCCTAGGGTGTGGCTGCCAGTTCAGAGGAAAAGAAGGACAAATAGAGCCGTGGTAAGGGGCAGCAACAGCAATAGCAGCAACACTAGCAATGTCCACAGTAGTCCGGTAATGGCAGTGGACGTTTTGTCCACTGCTACAACTATGGGGACACACATCGGCACACAGAGTGCGCACAACCCATCAACTATGCGCGGATCATGCAAGGCCTTTAGGTCGTGCATACCCGGCGGACAGCTGCCTCCGTTTCTCTTCGCATGCTACCATTGCCACCGTAATTCGTGACCCCTCCACTGTTCGTGCGTCAGGTGGTTTCTGGATCCTTGACTCCGGAACCACCTACCACATGACCTCATCACGCTCTTCCTTTGTCTCTCTTGGCCCAGTTGGCTCTGTCTGTTTTGTTCACACCAGCGCTGGCCAGTTGCATCCTGTTCAAGGGGTTGGGGTTGTGAGCCTTTTCAGCCCCGGGGGAGAACCGTTCTTGCCGGACGTCCTGCATGTTCCATCGTTTGAGCTGAGTCTTCTCTCCATTACGACGCTCGAAAACCAGGGCATGGACTTCCCCTCTAGTCATGGTGTTGCCTCCGTCTCTGATCGCACCTCTGGGCTGCATTTCACTACAAGACAAGCGTTCTGATCGCCTGTTCCATATTCCCACCTTTGCTCCTCTTCCAGCCACTGCTTCCCACGTGTACGTTGCTCAGCTACTGCACCGCCGCTCGTGCCACATCCAAACTGCTGCCATTGACAGCCTGCTTTGTGTACTTCGAGCGGATGGCTTTGATACTGCCACATTTCCTGCCCCTTGTCCTTCTAAATGCCTTTACTGTGCTCAGGGGAAAATGCATCGCTCCCCTTTTTTGACTACTGAGTCTCGCACCTATCATCCCTTCGACCCATTACATGTTGATGTCATGGGGCCTCTTCATCATGAGGCTCTTGGGGGGGTTAGTCGTTACGTCCTCTATCTCACTGATGACTTCTCCCGCTTGTGTCGAGTCTCTGCTGTCAAGAAAAAGAGTGATGCCTGCTGCATTCTTGAGTCCTGGCTCCCTCAAGCTGAACTTGCCTGTGGTCGTTGTCGCCTTCTCCGGCACCTTCTCCTCCTGTGTCCAAGTCAGCGTCTCTCAGCGCTCCCCCACTGTCTGCTGACATTCCGGCACATTCTACCCCACATATCATTCCTAACTCCCCTCCGATGCCTGCTCTGGAACACTCTATTTCCGTTGGTGAAACAACATCCCCTCCTCTCTCTGATGCCCCACCAGTAAGACCAGAGCCATACACCCACAGAGGGAGACTTCGTGCCCTTCCACAGCAGTCTTCTTCACAGTCCACCCACCCCGCTCAGCGTCACTTGTTCTATTGCATCATGCAATGCAGCCTGGTCCTCTTCCAGACCTACAGGCCTGGATGCACTAGGGATGGCTGTCAGTGTTTTCCACCCTAACTCAGCGGTGGACTATGCTCCCGTAGCTCACGAGTTCCACAATGCCCTCGAGGCATCTGTCGCTAAATACATTGCCGCCTGTTTTGCGACAAGCGGGTTTTCCTCTCTTCCACTGAATCCTACCACTGTTTGTCAGGCGAGAGAGGCAGCTGACGCTGATCTCTGGGAAAAAGCCATGCTAGAGGAGCTCACCGCCCTAAACGAACATGAGGTCTTTGAACTTGTCGATCTCACAATAGGCAATGTTATTTTGGGCCGCAGGGTCCTTCAGCGTGAGCTAAAGCCTGATGGTACGGTTGACAGGTTCAAAGCCCGGCTCACCGCCAAGGGATTCTCCCAGATTCCATGCATCAACTTCGATGAGACGTTTGCTCCAGTCAGACGGTACACCGTGGTCCGAGCTCTTCTGAGCCTGGTCGCCCAGCATGAATGGGAATTGGAGCAGATGGACTTCAACAATGCATTCTTGCACGGAAATCTGATTGAGGAAATCTACATGGTGCAACCACCAAGCCTTACGGATGGCACAAACAAGGTCTGGCGGATGCGCAAGGCCTTGTATAGGCTCAAGCAGTCGCCCCGCAGTTGGAACCAGGAGATCTCATCCACACACGAGAGAGGGGGTTATCATCGCAGCACTGTTGACCCAGCACTCTTCTAGAGTGCACCCTCACAGCCCTTTATGGCCATCCTGATCTATGTAGATGATCTCTTCATTGCGTCACCCAGTCCTGTTGCCGTCCAGTCAATGAATTCCCTCCTGCATTCCACCCAGAAGATGAAGGATCTGGGTCGAGCTCGAGTGTTTCTTGGCATGGAACTTGAGCGTGACCGCCAGCGCCGCACGCTGCACGTACACCAGACTGCCTACATCCATAGCTTAGGGGAGCGTTTTGCCTCCAACCTGGCGGACACTCCCACTACATCCATACCGATGACTCCAATTGGTCAGCACCTGCTGAAGTCACTTGACACATCTCAACTGCGAGAGCCTGTCGACGTCACCGATTACCTCAGTGTGATCGGATCTGTGATGTACCTCGCTGCCACCACTCAAGAGGACGTGGCTTTCTTGGTCAACTTCCTTGCCGAGTTCTCTCAGCATCCTTGTCATAGGAACCTCGAGGCAGCGCTGTGTGTGGTTCGCTATGCACTGTCCAACAGCGTGTAAGACTGTGCTACAGATCCCAGCCTTATGTGGTCGTTGATGGGTACACTGACACTGATTAGGCTCATGAATCAGACGCACGTAGTCGCACTGGCTACATCATTCTTGTGGGTTGGACTCCTATCTCATGGAAGAGTGGAAAACAGGATGTGTTGCACCTAGCTCCAGTGAAGTTGACTACGTTGCGCTTGGAGCAGGTAGGTGTGAGAGTGTATGGCTTTCTCGCTTGTTAGAATAGCTTTGTGTGTCCATCCAATGCATCACGCTGCACTGTGACAACCAAAGCACCAAGGAAATCGCTGAGTATGATGGCATGCATCACTCGCACACTAAGCACATCAACATTGAGCATCACTTTGTTCTGGAGCGCATTGCAGTAAGAGAAGTCCATGTTGTCTGGGTCGACACTCGTCTGTAGAGTGCAGACTTTCTCACCAAAGCCCTTAGCAATGGAATTTTCAAGGCTGCCATGTATGCACTTGGTCTCTTGGGTGCATGCCATGCCCCTGATTGATGTGGTCACTTTCTATCTGTTACATGTGCTGTTGTTCTCTATGTGGTGTGTAGACTGTTCGTCTGTCGGTCATGGAGGAGTGTTGGTTGTGAGTGTCAGACACGCAAGTGACCTCTTGACTCTATCCATTCACACACACCATCATTGCAGGTGACTAAGCTAACATGAAGCTCAAGGCACACGCGTTGCAGGCCACGCATCATTTGTGTCTCCGTCGGGTGCAAGATTGGCGGGAGCTCACTCATGCTCAATTGCATCTGAGAGCAAATTTGCTGTTATCAGCGTGTGTTGACTAGCTTTCACTTGGCTGCAACGTGAGAGAAAGATATGTGGGAGATACATGCATCCACATACGCTCGTGGTCGATGTGGTTCTTTGTGTGATTGATATGCATGTGCGGCTGAACTTGTAGTTTAGAGTAGTGGACCACCAACTCAAAGTCGTACCACGCAAAAGCAAGGCCGAGAGGTCAATATTGTTTTTGTCGTTGACCCCAGCAGCGGTGAAGTTAACCTCAGAAATCATCAGCCACATCGTGACTGTTGATCCCTTGGAGTTTGCAGGATCAAACGACTCGGGAAGTGTCAATCAAACATGGGGTTCATTTTAGATTTACAAATTCTCCCATTGAGTAATGCGTTGCGCGCACGAGAGTTTCAAAGCTCCTATGTTGTCGCGATGAGTTGTTGGATCAGATGGGTGTTGAGGCTCTCGAGTCTTGATAGCTCTTGGTACAGGTCCTTATTGATTCGCGCCTGTCGGCCAATGCCTTCTATCGTGCTAGATGTCACACCAACGGACAACAACAAGGGCAAGGGGATCACCGAGCCTGAGGGATTCGTCACCAGGTTGGCCGTCGGGTTCGTCGGTGCTGTGCCATTTGTTGCAAAATTTGCCGATTCTGCCTGGTTCGCCTAGATATCATCGTTGTTCGCACACTGTTGATCCTCCATCACCGGAGTCTTTGCCGATTTCTGGTGCTCGTAATTGGGTGCACTTGCTGCGATCACCGTTGTCGTCGCAATTTCTATGAGCTCCTGATTGGTGGAGATGCGCTGAAGACTTGTGCGATGTCATTTAATGTGTTGGTTGTCCCTCCAGTGTTGCTGCACGCTGAATCCAGATGTTATGCTGAGCGGAACGTAGATGGTTTACAAGGATGAAGTGCGGGACAAAAGATTATTCCAGGATTCAGGTGAAATGGATAACTTGTATTAATTAGCATGTGTACTTCAACGACAAGTGTCGAGTGAGTCGAGCACATACATACAATGCTGAGAATGAGAATGAGGCATATGTCGGGTCTTTGGTGCTTGATCTAAGCGAATCGTGGAAGGTTGCGTCGTGAGTTGCTTATTTGAGAAGCTCTACCGAGAAGTCGGAGGCATTGAAGAATATTGAAGTGCTTCTTTATGAGAGACTGGAGCCGTAAAAAAATCAACCAAATAACATCAAAACACCGATGTAGTTCATGATACTTGTATCAACCTTTCTGGAAGGTAGTCGAAGTTGTCATCAACTTCTAGAACGGAACACCGGAGGTCAGAGTAGTTGGAAAAAATGCCCTCGGCCGAGCAGTGTAAAAACACCAAAGTCTTCGCGCAATGGGCTAAGAATGTAATGACGTAAAGGCCCACTCACAAAGTTTAGGGACTCGTGCACACCGGGGGATAACAATACTGATAATGGAATCCTACCCTTCAAACGCCAATTGTTTGTGGGAGACTTGTGTTGCGATGGGTGGACTTATTTTCACCATAAAGAGGTATGATATGTCTTCGATGAACGGATTTTTAAATGATATAAATGGTGGTAAGGAAAATCTGCATTGGATGACTTGTTGGAACCATGTGTTTGTAGCATGTCAATTAGACACAAAATGAGCCTTTGACCTTGTACATAATCAATCTTTGGCTCACTTGGACGAATAAATAGCCAAAAAACCTCACATGTTACATGCAATTAGAATTCTAGTGTTGTAGAGAAAACTGTACTTTTGACACAAAGGGAATCATACGTAGAGGATTTGCATGTGCAAAACTCCGCTTAAACATAAGCGGAGTTTTGCATTTTTGCCATAAGCGTATAATCTATAGTCAAGTCTTGCATTTTTGCCATGGTTCCCTCTTGTGGGCATGATCTATGGATACGCTTAGGCACTCTCCAAAGATCCTTCGTATGGGAAGTTTATGAAGGAGTTGAGTAGCTTTTATGCTCTTACCCTTGTTTTGTAAATGGATATTTCTTTATTTGTCCCTTATTTTTCAAGAACATTTGAAAACCGCCCATAGCACCAAATTATTTGACATGCGTGCCCATAGTACGGATTTTTTCAAAAGCCGTATCCATAGTACTAAACTATAATCATGGACTGTCGCTGATGGATTGTCCCCAGTTCACCCGTAAACATGTGTATGGCCTATTTTTTGCGTCAACGCGATGACCCATGGGTGTCGTTCAAGAGTCCCGGTGTCAACTGTTTTTTTTTTTTGGAAAATCACAAACCCCCTCTCATGCGTTTGTCACTTTATTAGGGGTGGGTTTGTGTGTGGTTTGCATGGGGGGTCTGAGACTCCCCATGCATTGAAAGGGAACCTGCTGGGCCCTGCTACCACGAGACCTAGTAGGTGCCCGCATAGATCTAAGAACCTGAACCCTGAATTTCATTTGGCGAAAAGATTGATCAAGTGGTATTAAACCTAGTATTCCATTTATGGCCTTCTTAGAAAAATATTTTGATGAAAACTTTCTTAAGTAGGTTGCTGCATTTTCATAAAGTTTGCCCTTTTTTTTATGGTTGGACATGAAGAAATCGTTGCAAAGCACATGGTTGAATCAATGTTTATTCTTAAATCCGAGGGTTGATCAATCACATGGAACCCTCACAATTGGTATTTCCATGGATTGGTAATCAACTAAATTATTGCCTCCATCATGCTTGTTCTCCTAATAGCTTTGATTGGATCCACAAAAGACCAGCTAAACATCAACTTCTTCCTTCAGCTGTTGATTCTCAAGCCCCACGTTACGTGCTTGAACATGTGTGCAAGCATTTTTCCCATCAACCTGACCACTTCTCCCGTCCTTCGATTACGCTGCCTATCCTTCCACCCATCTCTCCCAAGACCCGCCTCATGCACTACCGCATCTTGTGGTTATCCCTAAGATTCACAACTTCCTAAACAGGCCACTCCACCAGTCCCCCCGAACATTATCCTCTCCCAAAAATTGTGCCACAACACCTTTCCATCGCCTCCCCTTACCACCACCTAACCTACTCGTGACCACATTCTCCCACCACTCCACCTCATCCCACCACCTCACTTTCCTTACCGTCATACTGATTTAGCTAGGAAATCTTCTGGCCATTGTTTTGGATCAAACACAAACATTATCCCATTATTGAGAGGTGAAACTTGTAGATGTTTAGGGCTTAAATGCAGCCAAAACTATCACAATCCTTTCTACACATTTAAGACAACAAAGCGATGCCTTCAAAGTGAAAACAATGACAACGATGTACTGATCAAGTGTTGTGTGACATTATTACAAGATTTCTATATGTTTGAGCTTTCAGGCCTGTTAGGCAACAGTTTCTTCATCCTACGTAGAGACTACACATTGTTTTGCATGTGATCCATCAGCCCAGACCATCTCTAAAGACCAAATGTTAAAAAGTGAAGCGTCGAGTCAAACCTTCCAATACTGTGATGGACCCAGGAAAGTGTGCACTTTTAGCGCCAATGTGCCACGTGGCTTGAACTGGTCCAGGCCTTTGGGGCGGCAGATGGGATGGGTTGAGGGTCGGAGACCCTCATTCACCGCAGTTTTGGCCGAGTGGGCCAAGCTTCTCGTCCGTTTGCTACATTTGGTATCAGAGCGCCGGGGTTCAATACCCATTGTGGACACCGAGGACGGGTCCATTCCTGTGTGGGAGGAATATAGCGCCAGTGTGCCACATGGCTTGAACTGGTCCAGGCATGTGGGGTGGCGGATGGGATGAGTTGAGGGTCGGAGACCCTCAATCACCGCGGTTTGGACCTAGTGGGCCAAGCTTTGTTTCTGTATGCTACAGCACTAGTGCCGTGGAAAATCGAAACTTCACGTGCATGATCAGGTTTCCACCCACAACACATACCCTTGTGCGTGAATCTCATGAGAGTGCTGCTGAGAATGAGCATTCTCGAATGAAACAACGCATATATCCTGCTAGTAATGATCGGGTCTGGTATGTGATGATTGGATGCAACCAGTCTATGGCCTTAATTTTCACTGTGTTGAGGTGCATGAAGTCCTTCCTAATGATGATCAAACGCCCTCGAGCTCATCCTGTGCAAACTTGGACATTTTCACATTGACATGTAAAAGTTTCCCCCACAACTTAACAGGTTGCACATGATTACTATTTTTGCCTTTCTTTAACAAGTGGATTCATCATAATGGTTTCCACGTATGGCATAAAAAATTTGGGAGGTTATTTGGTGATGTTTTTCTTAACTTTTCTTTAAAACAGGTTATGAGAATAATGCACACAAAGCATGAAAACAGAGATTGACATTGATCCACAAGCATTCATAATGTGGTGTTGGAGATTTCTTCTTTATGATTTGGTCCAAGAATGAGAATAATCTCAATTAATAGAGGCAATATAAAGCTCCTTAGTATGTGACAGAGAGAACTGTCCTTTTCACTGGAAGCTTATCTAGTCACTGGTATCTCAAACTTGTGAGTGAACCCATGTCAATACAACTGAAACCTGGGATAAGTGACATCTACCGCAAGTTTCTCAGCCAGTCTCCGAAAGGGTGTTCAGCCCCTCTCCATACCTACCTCTTTATTTCTCTTTCCTTAAAGATTTCCATGAACTCAACAAACTGATTCCTAATTTCTCGCAGCGTCCCTTCTTCCACTTCATCCTCCAATAGTTATAGTTGAGCTAATAGTTATTGGCAGACATGTTGAATGTGTCTCCTGACTTGCAAGAAAAAAAGCTAGTATTCACTGTGTGTTGTGTCGAAGAGAAAACACGCTTGGGATCAACGTAAAACGTGTTATCCCTAGTAGGTCATGAGCCACATGTATTCTTAGAGCTAGTGATTGTAAAGCCCAAAGTAAATGGATAAAATTATTTGAGTACCTTCAATGTACCCCTCTATGTGTATGAAGCATGAGAGGGCCTGGGTTGCTGATCCTATGGGGCCACACTCTCTATCGTTCCGAGGTATGAGAAACCACGGCGGCTTTTGGCCGACCGGTTCGGTTTGGCCGGGGTGGCGGCCGGGCCCCACTTGGAGCTACTGGAGTGGGTGGCCCAGTCAACCAGTTGCTAAGTGAAGTTGCTAGGTAGTTTCCTCGATGAGCTGTGTGAGACGGGGCGGATGAGAGCAATGGAGGGCAAGACACACCATGGATGTGGTCGGCACTTGCCTTAGAAATTGCACTCAAAACCAAGACCAAGAAAAAGGGAGTAAGGGGGAGCGAGCGAACTAAGCACCGGTGAGCACACACCCACAACGAGCATCACGCTCAGGTAGGCGAGTACTGCCACCCGGGGGTCAATCCCGACCACTCAGAATACACCGAGGACCGTTGCTCACCTGTGCACGACCAAAACCGGCACGGTGGCCCCCCTAAGGATCAGCACCCAGGAAATATGGAGCTCCCCTAGAACACTCAAGGCAAGAGAAGCATGATGCAGGATACGGCAGTAAGAATGTACGGGCCCTAGCATCTACCGCATCATAGAATCATAGAAAGTCATGCAATGGCCATATATGTGCCAAAGGGCACTCCTGGGTCCAGCAGCAGCTTGATGATGTTAGAGGCTTCAGTCAAGGTGTGCACGCATGACGCTTCCCCAGGAAAGGCTATTGTCATGTAATCTGTACATGTGTGCTGAGTGTGAGAGACAAGAGGGTATAGAGTTGTGAGTGGCCAACTAACTTCAACACTCCCCCATAACCCGCAGGCAAGCAGCCCACACACATGAGAGAACCACAAGGGGAGATAACCATAGGCACACCATAGCAAATCAACCTGGGTCATGCGGACAGATGAGACCAACAGAGTGAACAGCACTTTTGAAGACACTTCGACTGAGGGCCTTAGTGAGAAAGTCAGCTCTTTGAGATCGTGTATCCACCCAAGCAATCTGGACAATGCCAACAGCGATGATTTCACAAACAAAATGGTGCTCCACATTGATGTGTTTGGTGCGTGAGTGATGCATGCCACTGTTTTTGGCAATAGCCTTTGTGCTTTGGTTGTCACAATGTAGAGTGATGCAGCGGATGGGAGCACGTGGCTGTTGCAGCAGACAACACAGCCAGTCAGCCTCACATGTGCCTGCACCAAGAGCAACATATTCAGCCTCAGCGGTATTGCGAGCAACACGCCCTTGTTTGCCACTTTTCCAGGAGACTGCAGTTCCACCAAACAAGAAGATGTATCCTATTTGACTACGTGCATCGGAATCATGTGCCAAGTCACAGTCTGTGAAGCCGTCCACCACGACCGAGGACTGCGCATGAAAGTACAGTCCAACACCAGGGGTGGACAGGACGTAACGCACTACCCGCAATGAGGTCTCAAGATGGCGCTCGCAGGGGCACTGGGAGAACTGGGACAAGAATTTCATAGCAAACGCAACATCAGCACGTGTGGTTGTGACAAGGTACATCAAAGAGCCAATGACCCGGAGGTAGTCGGTCTCATCAACCGTCTTCCCCAGCTTTGACAGTTCCAAAGACTTCAGCAGGGACTGGCCAGCAGGCGTCATAGGTGTAGACGTTGTGGGGACTGCTGTGAGAAGTAGTCCGAAGCGCTCCCCCAGGCTGCGCACATATGCAGCCTGGTGAACGTGCAAAATACGACATACACGGTCACGCTCCAAGTCCATGCCCAGAAAGACACAAGCCAGACCAAGGTCCTTCATCTTGTATGTTGCTTGAAGCAGGGACTTTGCAGCCGCAACGTATGCGGCGTGAGGGGAGGAAATGAGAAGATCATCCATATAGACAAGGATGGCGATGAGTGGTTTGGTGGGAGCACTGAGGAGTAAAGCACGATCCACAGCACTTCGTCGAAAGTCTCCCCTTTCGAGGGTAGCAGTGATTTCTTGGTTCCAGCAGCGTGGGGACTGCTTTGAGCCATAGAGAGCCTTGCGTAGACGCCACACTCAGCTTGTTCCATCAGAGAAGTTGGGCGACTGCACAATGTAAATCTCTTCATCCAACTTACCATGGAGAAAGGCATTGCTCGCATCCATCTGCTCAAGCTCCCAGTCATGCTAAGCAACTATGCTGAGAAGAGCACAAGCTGTGGTGTAGCGGCCAACTAAGGAAAAAGTCTCATCAAAGTCAATACTAGGGATTCGAGAGAATCCCTTGGCAATGAGGTGAGCTTTGTACCGCTCCACGGTGTTGTCATGTTTCAGCTTACGACGGTACACCCACATGGCTGCAACCGCCTTATTCTCCGGTGGGAGGTCTACGAGCGCGTACACACCGTGTTCTGACAGTGCGTCAAGCTCGACTTTCATGACCTACTTCCACAAGGGGGAATCAGAGACTGTGCGGGCTGCCTGCACAGTCAGTGGTTCAGGAGGAAGAGGAACGAGGCCACCAGTGGCAAAGCACAAGGCAACATATCCAGCTACGGACGAGGTGAGAGCTGAGTGAAAGTCTTGTTCCATGAGAGTAGCCAAGTGTTGTGCTGGGGTGCACGACAAAGGCAACCGCAGACAATGCAGAGGTAGTTAGGCCAAGAGCACGGAGACCAGGGTCACCAGAGACAACAGGATGAGACTGAGATGGAAGTGCCCGAAGACGACAACCGCGCATGTAGGGTGACACTGGTGGGGTAGACGGGACACGCGTTGTAGAAGAGGGGACAACAGGGCCCAGGTACACAGGAGGAGAGGAAGAGTCAGTGGGCTCAAAGACAGTAGGAGGCAACGCGGACGTGGCACTAGGCTTAGAAGCAGAGTACAAGGCAGAGGGCTTCAAAGAGATGGAGTCAGAAGAGGCAGGGGACCGAACGGGCGGAGGGGAGTCCAAGGGAGCAGGGGAGGACAAGGAAGGAGAGCCCAAGGAGGAAGAGGAGCTCAGGGGCTCAGGAGAGACATCAGGTGTTGAGGGATGCCCAAAGGCAAGGAAAGAAGGCCCAGAGGGAAGAGGACCACCCCCACCCTGAGAGGGCGGAAAGAGAGACTCACCGAAGTGGGGAGCGTCGCGCTCAAACAGGTGCTCAAAGAAGAGCGCGTCGCGAGACTCAACGACACAAAAACGTGAGGGATCCCAGAAGCGCCACTCTTTGGAAATTGGGAAGACGCCAAGAAAGATGCACAAGCAACCACGGGGGGTCAGCTTACCATCCCGTTGGTCCATGGGGATCCACACTGAGGCAAGACACCCCCAGACACGAGCAAGGCGGAGGTCAGCACGCCGGCCCATCCATTGTTCAAACGGCGTGAAAGAATGGGGGAGAGGGCTCTGAGGAACACGATTCCAGACCCAAGTCATGTATGACATGGCCTCAAAGGCAAACAATGGGGATTGCCCAAAGGCAGAGAGAAGAGAGCGGACACCATCAGCAAGTGTGCGGTTCCAACGCTTGGACACATCGTTTTCTTGTGGGGTGTAAGGGGCAGAGTATTCCAGTCAAACACCACGAGATTCAAGGAAGCGGGAGGTGGGACCAAAGAACTCACCGCCATGGTCGCTGGAAAAAACCTGCAACGGCCAGAAACAGGCACGTTCAGCTTGCAAAAACCAGAACTCAAGAACTTCAGTGACATCAGTTTCATAGCAAAGGGCAACGAGCCAGTGGTTGCGTGAGAGGTCGTCAGTCAAGCACAGGACGTAGCGGCCGAGGCCACTAAGAAATTCCTAGGGCAAGGGACCCATGATATAAGTGTGGACAAGATCAAGAGGGTGGGACGTGGTAGACTCAGCAGTGGAGAACGGGGAGCAGTGCATTTTGCCATTGGCAGAGGCCGGAAAGGTGTAGGTGCACGGAGGTGCAAAAGTGGCAGGATGAAGGCCGTAGGTAGGCCGAAGGCGGAGAAGGCGCTGGATGGCTGTAGTGTGAATGTGGCAGAGGCAACGGTGCAGCAGATCAGTATGCGTTGGAGAAAAAGACGAGGCAACATGAACGAAAGCAGATGTAGCGAAAGATGAAGGCAACGTGAGGGGCAGACGAAAGAGATGGTCACAGCGCACACCATGAAGGACAACACGACCAGTCGAGCGAAGAGAAATGGATGCCAAGCCGCGGCTGGACGAGAAGTCCATGCCCTGTTTGTCAAGGATGGTCACAGAGAGGAGGCTGACTTCAAGCGCGGGCACATAGAGCATATCCGGCAAGTAGACAGTGCATCCAGGGCCGACAAAGCAAACCAACTCCTCTCCCGCTCTCTCAGCAACAGCCCTCGCCCGTGCTCTTCTCCCAGCCAGGCAGCGTGACTTCGAGACGCCACCACCCCCTTTCACCTCCAAACTCACCTTTACCTCTTGGGAGAGGCGCTTCAGTGCGTGGGCCCGGGATGAGTTGCTTTGGGAATACTACTCTCCTGCCAAACCACCATTCGTCCCTCATCCCGCTGAGGCCGCCCGCACTGTGTGGGCACTCATCAACACTGGCCCTGAGAGCCTACTCGATGACATCGGTACATACAATGCATATCCCACGGGTGGCATCCCTGCTGACCCCGTTGGTGCCTATGCTCTCATCCACCGGCGGAAAACTGTGACTAGGCATGCTGCTCAGAGTGCCCTCATTGTCCAGTTCAACACTTTGCAGATGTGGGCGGACGAGACTACAGATGAATATTAGGCGCGCAGCCTACGCTTGCTACGTGATCTTGGCAGGGTTGCCCCAGGTCCTCTCTCTGCCTGCCTCTCTATTGTTGCTGGTCTTATCCCTGAGCTTTCCGATCTCTACCTCCACGTCTCTCAGGTAGAGCTAGAGCGGCTTGCTGCTACTCCGGTTCCTGCGGACTCTCCGCCAGGGATCGGTCCCCTCTACGAGTTCAGTGCCTCCCGTCTCACTGATTGGTGGAACGCCCTGCAAAACAAGCGCATGCATCGTGCTGAGCTCGTTGCAGTCACCTCAACATCCTCCAGGCCAGCAGCCACAACCTCCTCTTGCACCTCATCTCTTGCCGCTGCTCACCTCACTCAGGCCTCCTCTCGTGGAGAGGGTGGTGGCTTAGGCCGTAGGGTGGCCGTGGAGGCAAGGGGTGTGGGGGTGGCCGTGGCGGCAAGAATTCACCTCCGACGACCAGTGACATCACCTACTAGAACTGTGGTGCTACTGGGCACTCTGTGCCCAAATGCCTGGCTCCTCGTGATGATGTGCATCTCGCCTCCTCTATTTGCGCTCACTGGGTCCACACCAGTGTGACCGCTTCCTCCACCGCTGTAGCAGTGACTGTTGTGTCCTCCTCATCCTCCTCCTCTGCTTCTGCTCTCTCCACCACGCTTCCCCCCCTTCAGCCGTCACACCCTCCAGCCAGCCCTTGGAGTTGGATACCGCCGCCGTCTGGACCTCCCTACTATGGTCCCTCGTCCTCTCACTACCCTGGGCCGCCCAAGGCTCGTGACGATGGCTATTTCCCTGATCGCTCGTCCGACCGCTCCTCGGACCGCTCTCCAGACCCCTGTGACGAGGAGCGCACCCTCGAGCGTTGGTTGGAAAAACTTCTTCACCTTCGTTCTCAGAGAGGTGAGAGTGTGAGTGGCCAGTCCCGTGTATCCATCTGTGAGACCGACGCCACCCTTTGTGGTGCTGCGTTTGATGGTTTCCAGGGAGTATTGCCTGATGATTGTAACTGGATTGAGGAGTGGTAGTCTCATACGTTCCCCACTCGTCTTGATGGCTCTTTTCCCCTCTCCTCTCGTGGTACCATTGCTGTCTGTCTCGTTCTACCCACCACTCCTGCATCCCCAGGTCTTTGGATCATTGAATCTGGGGCCACGGATCACATGACCTTCTGTCGGTCCTCGTTTGTATCTCTTGGGCTGGTTGGGTCCGTCCGTTCTGTTTGCACTGGCTCCGGCCAGCTTCTCCCAATGGACGCCGTCTCTTCAACGGGAAGCGCCGGTGGGAGTCAGCACTGCTGCAGCGGTGGACGCACGAATGGAGCCAACAGCATTGGATGTCGCGTCTACTACAAAGGAAGTTGTTGTGGCGACAAAGGTTGCTGCTGCTGTCACCTGTGTGGCGATGTTCACAGCGGCGGTAGCAAGAAGGGTGAGTGATGCAGCAGCGTGTGCGTAGGCCTCACATGCACGTCCAACTGCCGTCTGTGTTGGGGCGCGGCAGGCTCTAGCTGTGGCTACGAAAGTGGCAGCGGCACCAGCAGCTGCATCAAGAACGGCTCCAGCCAAGTCACTGGAGTCGGTGTGGACAGGAAGAACAAGGATCACGCCAGGCACCTCAGGTGCCGTTGACGGTCCAGGTGCTGCAGCTGCTGCAGGAGATGGGGTAGGAGAAGGTGCAGCTACCGATGAGGGGTTGGATGACTAAGAGTCACGGGGAGGTTGCATCCTTGGAGACTGAGGAGGCGAAGGAGGCAGCTCGTCCGTTGAATAGACTTGCCGGTCTATGTCCGCCTCACGCTTCTCATGTTTGCGCTCATCAGCTGCGGCAAGCTCTTCCCGCTAGTACAAGCTATTCAGCATGCGAAACCACAGCGGGGCATCGTCGTCGGTGGGGGGAGGTTCTTCAAAGACACTCGGGTCCTCCTACTTGCGATCTACGTACTGAGCTGCTGTGCGCAGGGAGTCGGGCTCCTCGTCGGGTGGACCGTTGAGGGACGGAGAATCTTCGTTGATAGAGTTAGGGCTACTAGGGCAGCCAAGAGAGGTGTGAGCGCAGTGAGAGCATCACACTATGTACCCGGGTAGATGAGGTACCACGTGAGAGCAGAGTAGCACGACGATGGTACGGGGTGCTGAATTCTGCAAGAGAGCAGCTGGAAGAGTGGATGTGGACCGTAGAGAGTCCTGAGAGTGATCCACACCGAGGTGCGGGGTCGAGAGGGGCTACAGCGCGCGGAAGACGAGAGATGAGGGAGAGTGGAGTAGCTACACTGTTGCTGAGGCAGCGACCCGAACACTGAAGGCTGCTGTAGAGAGCACCGTCTCACAGGAGATCGTGGTGGTAATGGCCCATGAAATACACACTAGTCGATGCGGGACGGGCATGGGTGTGCTCTGCCAGGGTGCTTCGAAGATGGAGAGAAGACCAGGGCCATGGATACACGCTATCGAGAGGCGGTGGGTGGAGAGACGGCCACTGTCACTCGTTGCTGAGGCTGCCATAGATAGCAGCGGTGGGTGGCGGCAAGAAAGCCGCGAGATTGTTAGAGACACGGGTTTCGTAACGATGCTTCCACAAGCTCAGAATCGGAGAGTTGCAAGAGCACGCTCTTCCTGCTCTGATACCAGAATTTTCTTGGTCGTTTCCTAGATGAGCTGTGTGAGACGGGGCGGGTGAGAGTGATGGAGCACAAAACACGCCATGGATGCGGTCAACACTTGCCTTAGAACTTGCACTCAAAACCAAGACAGAAAAAGCAAGGGATGAGAGGGAGCGAGCGAACTAAGCGCCGGTGAGCACACACCCACTGGGAGCATCACGCTCGGGTGCGCGAGTGCCGCCACCCGAGGGTCGAGCCCGACCACTCTGAATAAACCGAGGGCGGCTACTCACCTGTGCAAAGCCAAAACCGGCACGGTGGCCCCCTACGGATCAGTACCCGGGACATATGCAGCTCCCCCAGAACACTCAAGGCAAGAGAAGCATGATGCAGGGCACGGCAATGAGAATGTACGAGCCCTAGCATCTACCGCATCATTGAAGCATAGAAAGTTATGCAATGGCCATGTACGTGCCAAAGGGCACTCCTGGGTCCAGCAACAGCTTGATGACGTCAGAGGCTTCAGTCAAGGTGTGCACGCATGACGCTTCCCCAGGTAAGGCCATTGTCATTTGTTCTGAACATGTGTGTGCAGAGTGTGAGAAACAAGAGGGCATAGAGTTGTGAGTGGCCAACGAACTTCAACACTAAGAGCTTGCTAGCCCGTGACTCCAACACACTTGTCTCTCTTCATTTCTTGAGGTTTTTTTACCGACTCCTTGTCTCTCCCGTCACCATGGTTACCTTGTGATCCACCCTCGCATGGTAGAGAGCTTGTGCTGGCATCTTTCCACCACCTACACTTCTGTGGCCAAAGGTCATGCATCTGACTCGTACGAAGGCACTGGTGGTTGCTGGAGCTGTTGCATGATGAGCGGGTTGGGAGCATAATGCAAGGAAGAGAAACTGAGCCTAGGGAAAATGCGGTGAGTGCAGAAGTTATCTTGCGCCGGAGGATGACTGGGGGCGGCGGGTGTGGAGAGGGAGTGGGATGGAGCCATAGAGAGTTCAAGTAGGGGAGGGAGTTGGATTGGGTTGAATAGAGAATTGCCGGGATGTGATCACCACAAAGATCAGCATCAGCGACTGATGCTGTGCTTCGTGGTGATCCCCCTGGTTATGTTTCTCGGTCCTTGTGCATGTCCGTCCCATGGGTTGAGCATTGGCAATCTGTGGTCCTTCCCCGCTATCTTCTTGCCTGTGACCAGTCTTCTCATGCTAAAGTGTCCTGCGCTTCCATGGTTGCTCCATGTTCGCTCCTTGACCAATGCTCCTTCTATGTCACTTGAATGTCTCTGCTATCTACTGTCTATAGTTACTAGGCAGCTTCCTAGTGCACGTGTGTGTGAGGTAGCACCAGGGCACGGATACGCACATGGAACGCCATGGATGTGGGAACCACTTGAATTTCAAAACTCGGGCAAAACCGAGACAAGAGAGTGAGGGATGAGCGAGCGAGACTTAGCAACCGGTGAGCGTGCACTCGCAGCGAGCAAGACGCTCGAGCGAGTACACACCGCCACCCGGGGGTCGAGCCCGACTCCTTGGAATTAATCCGTGCAGCAGCTACTCACCAATGCACGGGCGAACCCGGCATGGTGGCCCCCTAAGGGTCAGCACCCGGGAAATGCAGCTTCCCCACAAAACACTCAAGGCAAGCAAACATGATACAGGGCACGGCAATAAGAATGTATGAGCCCTAGCATCTCCCACATGAGAAATGGAGGATCAAGTCATGACCATGCACGTGCTAGAAGGCACTCCTGGATGAAGCACTTGAGTCAAGTCACTAGAGACACCAACCATGGTAGGCTCGCTTGACGTCTTCCCAGGTGAGGCCATGTCAATTAATCTGTACATGTGTGTGCATGGAGGAGGAGACAACAGGGTATAGAGACGTGAATGGCCAACAAACTTCAACACTCCCTTGTGACCCACAGGCAAACACCCCACACACATGAAGTTTGAAGAGTTTGAGATGAACAGAGTCACGGGAGGCACACAGAGGCACTCAATCTGGGTCATGGGGACAGATGAGACCAACAACATAAATAGCACTATTGAAAACATTGCCACTGAGTGCTTTGGTGAGGAAGTCTGCTCTCTGAGAACGTGTTTCCACCCAAGCAACCTGGACAATGCCGGCGGCAATGCACTCACGAACAAAATGGTGCTCAGCATTGATGTGCTTGGTGCGGGAGTGATGCATGCCACTGTTCTTGACGATGGCCTTTGTGCTTTGATTGTCACAATGTAGAGTGATGCAACGGATGGGAACACGCACGTGCTGCAGCAGGTGGCACAGCCAGACAGCCTCACATGCGCCTACGCCAAGAGCAACATACTCAGCCTCCGCTGTACTACGGGCAATGCAGCCTTGTTTGCCACTCTTCCAAGAGACAGATGTCCCACCCACCATGGAAATGTACCCTGTTCGACTTCGGGCATCAGAGTCATGTGCCCAATCACTGTCAATGATGTCGTCAACTACGAGGGAGGGTTGTGCACAAAAGTAGAGACCGGCTCGCGGTGTAGAGAGTGCATAGCGGACGACTTGCAAGGCAGCCTCAAGATGCCACTCGCATGGACACTGAGAGAACTGGGACCGAAAGTTGACAGCAAAGGCAACATCAGCACGTGTAGTGGTGGCAAGGTACATCAGCGAGCGAATGACTCGAAGGTAGTCAGTCACATCCACACTCTCCCCCAACCTTGAGATATCCAGGGACTTCAATACTGACTGATCCGCGGGGGTCATGGGTGTAGACGTAGTGGGAATGGCAGTGAGAAGGGGACTGAAGCTCTCCCCCATGCTGCGGACGTACGCAGCCTGGTGTACGTGCAGAGTGCGACGTGTGCGGTCACGCTCCAGCTCCATGCCCAAGAAGACACGGGCGGGACCCAGGTCCTTCATTTTGTAGGCTACCTGCAGGAGGGATTCAGCCGCTGAGACGGCAGAGGGGTCAGGTGATCCAATGAGCAGGTCATCGACATAGACCAGGATGGCAACTAACGAATTCGTGGGAGAGTTGTGGAACACCGTAGGGTCCACTGAACTCCTTCTGAAGCCCCCATTTTCCAGAGTTGTTGTAATCTCTTGGTTCCAGCAGTGTGGGGACTTCTTGAACCCATAGAGGGCTTTGCGCAATCGCCAAACACGGTTTGTCCCATCCGAGAAACCATGCGGTTGTACCATGTAGATCTGCTCATCCAACGTGCCGTGCAAGGCATTGTTGACATCCATTTGCTCCAGTTCCCAGTCATGGTGGGCGATTAAGCTGAGTAATGCTCTGGCGGTTATATAGTGACCAACTGGTGCAAATGTCTCATCAAAGTCCACCCCATGAATCTGAGAGAATCCCTTTGCCGTCAGGCATGCTTTGTACCGCTCGACAGTGTTGTCTGGATTCAGTTTGCGGCGGTACACCCACTTGGCTGCAACAGCTTTGCAGCCTGGTGGTAGATCCACAAGCTCATACACACGGTGCTTTGACAGAGAATCAAGTTCAGCCTTCATGGCTTGCTCCCACAAAGAGGAGTCAATAGCTGCACATGCTGCCTGCACAGTTAGTGGTTCGGGCGGAAGGTGAGAGAGACTTGGAGCAGCGAAGCAGGAGGCAACATACCCAGCTACAGATGACGAGAGAGCGGAGTGGAACTCTTGTTCAACAAGAGAATAGCCAAGGGTCGTGCTGGGATTGACAACAGAGGCAGCAGTAGACAGACCAGAGGTCATGAGGCCAAGGGCACGGAGGCCAGGGCCACCAGAGACCACAGGGTGAAACTGTGGTGGAAGAGCCCTCAGACGACCTCCATGTGTGTAGGGTGAGACAGGGGAAACCGACTGCGCCGAGGAGGACTGCACAGTAGAGGGAACGGCAGCGGGAGAGACGGGGTGCACAGTAGCTGCCGCAGGCAGAGACAAGGCAAATGGGACGGACTGCTCAAGGTGGGCTGGAGACGTTGGTGATGAGGCAAACTACGCGGCTGAGGGGGATTCCTAGTAGAATGGATAGGGGAGCCGGAAGGTAGAGAGGCACAGAACGAGGGAAACTCCATGGGAGCAGGAGACCCGGAAAGCTCAGTGCTAGACAGAAGAGGAGGCGAGGAGGTGCCAGAGGGAACCAAGGGACGCACAGAGGGGAGAGAAGAGACCCCAGATGGGAGGGAACCACCCCCACCCCCACCCCGAGGGGGCGGAGAGAGGGACCCGCCAAAGCGAGGGGCATCACGTTCAAACAGGTGCTCAAGGAACAGAGCATCATGAGACTCAATGACACGACTGCGCGAGGGATCCCAAAAGCGCCAGGCCTTGGAGAAGGGAGAGACACCAAGGAAGACACAAAGGCGGCCGTGGGGGGAAAGTTTGCCATCCCGGTGATCGGTGGGAAGCCAAACAGAGGCAAGACACCCCCAGACACGAGCAAGACGGAGGTCAGCGTTCTGACCAGTCCAGCGTTCAAAGGGAGTGATGGTTTGGGGAAGTTGACCATGAGGGACTCGATTCCAGACCCATGTCATGTAAGACATCGCCTCAAAGGGGAACAGAGGGGACCAGAGACAGAAAGGAGACAGCACACCCCATCAGCAAGGGTGCGATTCCAACGTTTAGACACCCCATTGTGCTGAGGGATGTAGGGGGCTGTGAGCTCAAGACGAACCCCACGGGACTCAAGGTAGCGGGAGGTAGGGCCGACGAACTCACCTCCCCGATCACTGCGAAAAACACGCAGGGGACGAAGACAAGCGTGCTCAGCTTGAGGAAGCCATGTTTCAAGGACGTCGGTAACTTCACTCTTGTGACGGAGAGCAAAGACCAAATGGTACCGGGAAAAGTCATCAGTCAAGCAGAGGAAGTAGCCACCAAGGCCACCAAGGAAGTCATGAGGCAGGGGACCCATGACATCGGCATGAACAAGGTCAAGAGGGTGAGAGGAGCAGGACTCGGAGGTGGAAAACGGAGAGTGATGCATCTTGCCACTGGTACAATCAAGACAGTTCGTGGAGTAGGGCGGTGCAAAGGTAGCAGGGTCCAAGCCCGCAGCAGGTTGAAGGTGAAGAAGGCATTGAATGGCAGCAGTGTGAATGTGACAAAGGCGGCGATGAAGGAGATCGACATGGGCAGAAGACAGAGAGGGTGCCACATGAACAAGAGCAGAGGCAGCGGAAGATGAGGGAAGAGAGAGTGGCACATGAAACAGACAATCACAACGAATATCTTGCAGAACAAAGTGGCCAGATGAGCGGAGGGAAATGGATGCAAGGCCGCGGCGGGACGAGAAATCCATGCCCTGGTCATCAAGAGTGGTCACAGAGAGCAGGCTGACCTCAAGGTCGGGAACATACAGCAAGTCTAAGAGATAGACCATGCCGCCAAGACGAACAAAGCGAACAACACCAACGCCATGCACAGGAAGAAGTTGGTCGGAGCCAGTGCGGACAGAGCAAACAGAGCCGACAGGGCCAAGTGAAACAAAGGAGGACCGAGAGGAGGTCATGTGATGGGTGGCCCCACAATCAATGATCCAGAGGCGAGGGGACGCACGGGTAGTCGGAAGCACAAGACAAACAGCGACAGTGTCACGAAGAGAGGGAGAGTAGGACATACCAAGGCAAGTGGAAAATGTGTGAGACTGCCATTCTTCAATCCAATCACAAGCTTCAAGCAGTTCCCCTTGCACACCACCACGCGCAGCACCACAAAGGCTGACGTTAGACTCACAGACAGACACACAACACCGGCCACTCACACTCTCAACTCCCTGAGAACGAAGGTGAAGGAGTTCAGCAAGGCGTCGCTCATGAACACGCTCCTCATCACGGCGATCAGAAAAATGGTCAGAGGAGCGTTCAGAAGAGCGGTCAGACAGGTGGCCATCGTCACGTGTCCAGGAGGGTGCAGAGAAATGGGCAGAGGGAGAACCGTAGTAGGGAGGACCGGTCGGTGGGAGGATCCAGCCCCACGGGCTGGTGGGTGGCGGCGACGGCTGAAGTGGAGCAGAAGTGGTGGTGAGGGCTGAGGTAGAGGAGGAGGAGGAAGAGGATGTGATTGTTACTGCTGCAGCTGCAGAGGAGGAGGTGACTCCTGTGCGTGCCCAATGGGCACGCAAGGAGGAGGCCAGACGAGCATCGTCACGGGGAGCAGGGCACTTGGGCGCAGAATGGCCGGTGGCGCCGGAATTCCTAATAGGTAACCTCTGTGACAATGGTGGAGCTGTAGGTGAACTTGCCACCCCGGCCACCCCCACGCCCTTTGCCCCCACCACGACCACCCCCCCCGGTTGGAGCCACCACCCCCACCACGGGCAGCCGCTTGAGTGGAGTGGGCTGCGGCAAGAGAGGTTGAGACTGAAGGAGAGGAGACTACAGTCGCACAGGAGGATGAGGAGGTTGTGACTGCCGCGAGCGCAACGCGGTGCATGCGCTTGTTCTGCAGACTGTTCCACCAATCAGTGAGGCGGGAAGCGGTAAAGTCATAGAGTGGTCCAATCCCGGGGAGTGTGTCCACAGGGAGTGGAATAGAAGCAAGGCGCTCGAGTTCTGCCTGGGAGACATGCAAATAGAGATCAGACAGCTCATGGATTAGGCCTGCAACAATAGATAAGCAGGCAGACAAAGGCCCTGGAGCAACCTTGCCCAAGTCGTGTAACAAGCGCAGACCTGGCGCCGAGCACTCGTCTGCTGTCTTATCGGCTCGCATCTGTAGGGTGTTAAATTGCACTATGAGCGCACTCTGGGCTGCATGCCTAGTGACTGTCTTACGACGACGAATGAAGGCGTACGCACTGACAGGGTCGGCAGGTGTTGGGTCTGCATTGTACGTGCCAATGTCATCCAACAAGCTCTCGGGTCCGGCATTGATTAGGGCGCGAACGGCCCAAGCCGCCTCTAGTGGCTGTGGAACAAACGGCGCCTTTGGAGGGAAGTAGTATTCCCAGAGTTGTTCCCCTTGAGCCCACGCGCTGAAGCGTGTTTCCCATTAGGTGAAGGTGAGCTTGGAGGTGAACTACGGCGAAGAAGTCTCAAAGTCCTGGCGTCCATGAAGGAGAACTCGGGCTAGATTGGTTGCTAAGAGAGCGGGAGTGGAGGAGTTGGGACCAATCCCACTAGGAGGCACAGATAAGTCAGTAGATACAGTGTCATCAGCGGGGAAAACAGCGGCAAAGGCAGGAACAGCACGCAAGTGCTCTATAACTAGGTTCGTAACTACGGTGGCTAATTCTTGTTGTGCCTCGCTGTTGCGTTGCATGTTATCCTCAGCTTTGCGGCGGGCCGCCTGGGCCTCACTAAGAACGGCTTGAAGAGCCTCTATGGTCTCTTCTGGTCTTGGCATTGTGACAGATGAACGTGAAGTGAGGAGAATGCAGGAGATGCTTACCAAACTGGGGACGGGGCAGTAGCGCGAAGAGAGGCGCTACCACTGCTGCAGCTGACGAGAAGAGGACCACAACCCATCCTGCAACTGCCACCATGAGGCAGAGGAGGCCGGTGACAGTGGCGCCGGCTACTACTGCTGATGCTGATGCAACTAGAACTCTTGTGGTGATGTGTGGTGTCAGGTCCCACTGAGCACCTGTGGGGGTCAGGACTGCGGCTACGGTGGAGGCACGGATCAAACCAACGGCTGTTGCTGTAGAATCAGCGGCAGACGATGCGGCAGTGGCAATAGAGGCTGCTGCTGCAGTCACCTGGGTCGCAATGTTAGCATATGCTGCAGCAAGTAGCGTGAGAGAGGCTGCAATGTGCACGTATGCTTCAGCTGCACGACCCATCGCTATCCGAGTAGGGGCCCTACACGCATGGGCAGTGGTGGAAAACATGGTTGTTGCGCCTGCGGGTGCGTGAAGAATGGCACCTGCCAAACCGATGGAGTCAGTATGAACTGCAAGGACGGGGATCACCCCAGGGACCTCTTGGGGTGGCGACGGCCCAGTTGATGCCGCTGCTGTGGGAGATGGAGGAGATGCGGAGTTGGATGCGAATGCAGTGTTGGATGATTGCGGATCCCTAGGAGGTTGCATACTTGATGAGCGGGTTGGTGATGGAGGTAAGTCGTCCGTTGTGTACACCTGTCGATTTGCTGCTTCTTCCCCCTCAGCTGCTTCCCTTGCATCTAGTTCTACTAGTTCCTCGCGCCAGTACAAGCTATCAAGCATGCGAAACCACAAAGGTGCATCGTCGTTTTGCGGCGTGGGAGGGCGAGGATCCCTCCACCCGTCGTTGGCGTAGCGAGCGGCTGTACAAGGGGAATCAAGCTCCTCGTCTGGAGGGCCGTCGAGAGATGGCGAATCCAGGATGGCTACTGCTGTGGCTGCTGGGGCAGCCGAGATGTACCCCTGCCCCCTTCATGCTGGGCACTGAACATGTACGGGTGTGGTGAGCCGTGGGGTAGCAAGGAACAGCAAGACAGCGAGGGCAGCTGGAGCAAGATGCTCCAACTGCAGTGACCGAAGGTCAGAGTGGCAAGAGTGCTACTCGAGAGTGACGACGGCGGGAGACTCCCAGTCCGCAAGAGGAGAACCGGAGTGAATGAAGACCGCCGTAGCAGGTGTGTGTCTCCACAGAGGGAAGGCTTGGCCCACCAATGGGGTGCTGCCGACTGCTGTGGTCTCTGAGTGTGGTGCAAGGAGAGATGCACAAAGAACCGCTCGCGTGTGTGGACGACCAAAGAGTGGTGCGAGTGCGAGATGAGACTGTGCTAGAGATATGTGCCGGGCGAGAGTGCTCGGCTGCGAGAAAGTTTGCCGTGAGACGGGGCAAGACTGCCACGAGCCCACAGGCCTAAGAGGCAAGACTCTCACGAGTCCCCGAGTGGAAAGTATATGGTTCCCAAGTGACCAGGATCGACGAGCAATGGGTATGTGGCCTCACTGCTCTGATACCAGTAGTTACTAGGCAGCTTCCTAATGCACGTGTGTGTGAGGTAGCACCAGGGCACGGAGACGCACATGAAACGCCATGGATGTGGGAACCATTTGACTTTCAAAACTCGGGAAAAACCCAGACAAGAGAGTGAGGGGTGAGTGAGCGAGACTTGGCAACCGGTGAGCGTGCACTCGCTACGAGCAAGACGCTTGAGCGAGTACACACCGCCACCCGTTGGTCGAGCCCGACTGCTTGGAATTAATCCGTGCAGCGGCTACTCACCAATGCACGAGCGAACCCGACATGGTGGCCCCCTGAGGATCAGCACTCGGGAATTACAGCTCCCCTAGAAAACACTCAAGGCAAGAAAACATGATGCAGGGCACAACAGTAAGAATGTATGAGCTCTAGCATCTCCCACACGAGAAATGGAGGATCAAGTCATGACCATGCATGTGCCAGAAGGCACTCCTAGATGAAACACTTGAGTCAAGTGGCCACAGATGCCAACCATGGTAGGCTCGCTTGACGTCTTCTTAGGTGAGTGTTGGTGTATGGGCTTTGAGCTATCATGTAGCCTTGTTTGTGGAGAGTCTCCTAGTTTGAGCTGATGGTTCTCCAGTGGCTACATTACTTCTTCTATGACATGAATGGTGCATTGTAGCAACTAAGTTCCCCATATGTGTCTAGTAGAGTTTTCTCGGTGGTCGAGACCCGGACACTTGGTGGTTTGTGCCAATGCTCCGGGAGACCCACAAAGATTGACTGCATATTGCCTCTGACAGGTTGTACACTCTCTCTGTGATTGAGACCCGGGTACACGGTAGTTTGTGCCGGTACCTCGGGAGACCCTGCATTGATTGGTCTAGTCTTTGGGAGCTTTTTGACGGACATGTGTACTCTGCGTGTGGCTAAGACCCGGACGCCCGGTTACATGTTCCGGCATCTCGGGAGGCCTAAACTTGCCTAGCTTGGCTAGACCGTGATGCTAGCATGTCATCGGATATTCTGGTTGTGTTTGGGGTACATTTGATACTTTCCTGTCGGTCGAGACCCGGGCACACGGTTGACTGTTCCGGTGCCTCGGGAGACCTCCAGTTTGTGGTTTCATGTTCTGGGACATGTGTACTCCCCGCCCGTGCCTTCTGGTGCGGCGGGGATGATGGGGCCTGGTGGACTAGCCGCCAGTCCCCAGTACAAAAGCTCAGCGAAAGGCTCATTGTACTCCGTCCTTGATTCTTAATTCATTTGTTCCGGACTTAGCCAAATCTTGGCGCTGCTTTTCTCCCGCTCACCATCAGAGCTCATGTCTCTTCCAACATGGGCTTGCATGCCCTAGACGCATTTTAGCAGTGACGCCATGTCAATTAATCTGTACATGTGTTTGCATGGAGGAGGAGACAAGAGGGCATAGACACGTGAGTGGCCAACGAACTTCAACACAGTCCCCACATAGCAGTAGCAAGGCTAGGAATCTTCCTAGCAGTTTCTCTAAAAGAAGTTCGTTGGCCACTCACAACTCTGTGCCCTCTTACCTCTCACATCATGCACACACACGTGTACAGATTAAAGGGACCATTGAATTACCTGGGGAGTTGACTGGCGCGTCTATGCTGGTTGAAGCCATCGACGTCCCCAAGCTGCTGATGGACCCAGGGCTGCCCTCTGGCACTCACATGACTATTACATGATTTCTTCATGATTCCTATGATGCGGTAGATGCTAGGGCCCGTACATTCTCACTGCCGTGCCCTGCATCATTCTTCACTTGTTTTGCATGTGATGGGGAAGTTGCATTTTCCCGGGTGCTGATCCTTAGGGGGCCACCGTGCCTGTCTTGACCGTGCATCGGTGAGTAGCCACCCTCGGTTAATTCCGAGTGGTCGGGCTCGACCC
>SZWC01001224.1:198941-214374 GCA_023375785.1 Penium margaritaceum | reverse complement strand
AGAGAGAGAGAGAGAGAGAGAGAGAGAGAGAGAGAGCAAGGGGGGGGTGGAGGGGGAGGGGTAAATTTCCTGTTTCCGTTCCTGTCTGCATGGTGGAACTCCCACATCGGGTGACTCACAACCCCCACACACCGTGCTTTCTGCTGTTTCCTTTGAGAGGGGGGGTCCATAGCCACACAAACATCGGCATGCACCACAGAGACAGACGCGGCGCGACAACACAGGACTCGGCACAAGTCACAGCTTTGTTGCAGTTGAGTGCAGGAGCCTGTGTGGTGTTGGCCACAGTGCACCACCGCTTGCCGAGCAGCACTGCACCATGGTCAACTGCCGAGCAGCACTGCACCATGGTCAAGTGACGAGCAGTGCTTGGCAGCTGAGCATGGTACAACACTGCTTGGCAGTGGAGTGACAACATGACCACGGTCGATGGCTCCAACCATCCAGAGCATGGAATGGCAAGACAGCACAGCATGAAACGACACACGCCACAGCTCCGCACAGCATGCCACGGCACGGCACAGCACGGCACGGCACGGAACGGCACGGAACGGCACGGCACGGCATCGAACGGCACGGCACAGCATGGCACGCCATGGCACAGCATGGCACACCACGGCACAGCATGGCACACCACGGCACAGCATAGCACGCCACTGCACAGCATGGCACGCCACGGCACAACATGGCACGCCACTGCACAGCATGGCATGCCACTGCACAGCATGGCATGCCACAGCACAGCATAGCACGCCACTGCACAGCATGGCACGCCACAGCACAGCATAGCACACCACGGTACGGCACTGTGTGCCGCAGCGGGGCACAACAGAGCACGGCACGGTGCGCATGGCACGGCACAGCATGGCACGGCACAGCATGGCACGGCACGGCACGGCACAGCACGGCACCGTAAGGCACAGCACAGCGCAGCGCAGCCCAGGCACACAGTGAGGCAGGCAGAAGCACACGTTGTGTCACAAAATCGTGTGCCACACACACCAAAGCGTGTGCGTGGCTAAGCAAAAAAGAGCGGACCTTGTTTGGTGGAGCTGCTGTATCTCGTGCCGTTCTTGTCCTTCACCACCGTCTCCACTGATATCAAGCACCCCATCCTTGCTGCTGCTGCTGCTGCTGCTGCTCCTGATGCTGCTGCTGCTGCTGCTGCTACTTCTACTGCTGCTGCTGCTGCTTCGAACGCTGCTGCCGGTTATGCGGATGCTATTGCTTTGCTCCTGCTGGTGCTGACAACCACCGCAGTCACTAGCTGTTACCCCCGTTTACCAGCGCAGGCACAGCTCCAGCCGCCGCAGCAGCACAGCGCCACAGCCGCACAGCCGCACAGCCACACAGCCGCACAGCAGCACAGTCACACAGCGGCGTTTGTAGAGAACGGCGGAGCAAGTCCCTTCTACCTGCACGCATGGCCTGCTTCTACCACCCTGCAGCTTCTGCTGCTGCTGTCACTGCCGTTCCGCGGTGCTACCGCAGCGCCGCCTCTGCCGCTGCTCGCTCTCCCCTTCTCCCCATCCCATCCATGGTCGTCGTAGCCGCCGTCCCCCTCCTCCTGCCCATACTCAGGTCATGACAGGCCAACAGTGTCTGCTTCACCCACTCTCGCTCTTTGTCTCTCTCAAGCTGCAACGCCCTCGGTAATCCACCGCTTCGTCAACAAATCGCCAACCTTGTCTCCCGCTGCTGCTGTGCTGCTGCTGCTGCTGCTGCTGCTGCTGCTGCTGCTGATGCTGATGCTGATGCTGATGCTGATGCTGATGCTGATGCTGATGCTGATGCTGATGCTGATGCTGATGCTAATGCTGATGCTGATGCTGATGCTGATGCTGATGCTGCATCTGCCGCCGAAACACCTGTTGCTGCTGCTCTTGTTGATGCTTCCACTGTTCGCGCAGCTGCTTCCCCCTGATCCTTTTCTTGCGCCTAGAGCTGCCTCTACTTCGGCTACTGCTGCTGCTGCAGAAAACGCCAGTGCCTGACCCGTCTCACATCCAGAGGTCAGATTTCTTAAACGCCCTGCGAAGCGTTCACGAGATAGTACGCCTGTGCCGCCGTGGCCTCTGAACATGCGGAGTGCAGGTCAACGAGGCGGCCAGCGGCGGGGGCTGAGAAGATGAGGTCATAGGGCTGGGAGAGAGGTGGGCAGTACTGGCTTGGCATGCGCGGACGACTCTCAAGAGGTGCCCGGGAGTGAAGCAGCTGGAGTGCCAGCACGGCTTGCCGGACACGCCATCCGAGTGCACGTGGGGTGTGGAATCGCGATGGCCGCAGCGGAAAGGACAAGACTGCAATCGGAGGGTGGGGAGGAGCGGATGGGGCCGCGTGCTGCAGAGGAAATCGACGGAATCGCTTGGCGGTGCGCCTGGCTGTAGTCAGATTCGATGGTAGGTTGAACAAGCATCGCAGGAATCCCATCCGGGTGGGCTGAGGTTGAGAACCCCACGGCAGTTCCTTGACCACGATCAAGGCGAAAACCCCGCGGACAGCACGAGCGCCGATGATGGTTGAAATCAACCAACCATGAAATCCCACCACCACCAGGATCACCCTGGAAGTGGACGGAAAGCGAGCGGTTTCGCAAGTCGTCCGGCGTGTTCCGACACCAGCCACTCGCGCGGGATCGGGAACTCTCTGGTGCTTCCGCAGCTGCTTATGGGAGGGTCATTTTACTCGTTTCTCCATCGTTTTGAAGGTGCTCCATAAAATGGCCTCGGTGCAGAAGTTGTTTCTATTGGATACAAAGGTGTCAACCACTTCAACATTAGGACAAGGATCGATGCGGATTGTCGCTGGCCTTTTGGTGCGAGCTATAATGTTGGATGCAGCGGGGCTCTCTTCAAAGTATGGCCACAACTGCGGCTGACAGGTGAAGGATGATGAAGGTGCACCAAATTGACGATGATTGATACACCGAGCGGAATGTTGGTGGTTCACGTAGATAAGGTGCAAAGTAGCAGGTGACTCAAAAATTCAGAAAATTGATAGTTTTTATTAATAATTAGTTCTAATTCAATGAAAACTTTCAAAAAAATCAAGAACATATGTATAATGATGACAATCACAATGAGGCATGTCTAGGGTCTTCGACACTCGAGCTTAGCGACGTGTGCGATGTTGCACCGTAAGTAGTCGCTTCAAGAAAATTCATTGAGAACTTGGGGGGTTTTGATAATATCGAGGCGCACTTTTATGGGAGTATAGTGTCATTGAGAGGTCGATCAAGCTGCATCAAAACATAGATACAGTTCGCGATAATTCTATTGACCATTCTAAAAATTCATTAGAACCTTCGTGAGTGAAACACTAGAGGTCAGAGCAGGTGGTGAAAATGGCCTCGGCTGGAATGCATAAAACTTCTCGAGGTCCACCTCTATTGGGCCACAAATGTAAGGACAAAAATGTCCCACTTTTCGAGTTCAAGGACTCGTGTACGTCAGGAACGTAACACTTACCCCCTCTTAACCGTGACATCCCGGTGCATGAGAAAACATAGCACAGTGAGGCCAATAATAGTCGTAAATCAAGGGATCGACATCTCAAAGGTTTTCGTAAAGCTCAAAGATGTTGTGCGCGGCATCAAAGTTGTGCCACTTGGCCAAGTTTCTGGTCATTTTTACGTGGCGTCGACGTCCAATGATGTCTTCAATCACATACTTTGTATCCTCGTGTGCTTGGATGGGGTACAAAAGTGCGATGTTTCTGCCAGGGAAGTGTCAATGGGGTCCGGGGAGTGCTTGAGCTTGCTGATGTGGAAGTCAGGGTGGATTACCATGTTGCCAGGTAAGCGAAGTGAAGCGATTGTTAGGGTTTGCATTCACTCGATCTCAAACGATCCTAACCACCAGGGTTTGAGCTTCGCGAACACATGTCCTAAGAGTTTGATGTTCGCCGAGTTAGTGAGGTATACTCAATGAACCGAAATTCATACACTCCACTATCAGTGTCTTTCAAATTGTATTCATGTATCCATGGATTTCTTAACAATCATAGACATGAATGCATGTGACTAGAGCGCATGGATACGTTCCTTGTCAAACATGAAAAGACGTGAGGTGTTCGTACGAAATTGAGACATTGTGTTGAACGATCGACATTCAGTTTGATGTTCACTTCCCTAATACACTTTGCTGTTCAGAGTTTCAAAGGTGAGCTGATTGGTTATATATGAGCTTAGAATAATGCGGTCGCCAGCCCTGAACACGTCATCGTTGCAATATCGGTCCATTGCTCGCTTCAGAGCTGCTTGTTTCTCCGCAAAGGTTCGTTGCATTTCCTCCCAAACACCCTGGATATCCCATCGGTGGATGTCGGCCACGGAAACATTGCTCTAGCTTTGAATTCCTCCCATTATGGCACGAATTTCACTATAGACCACCTTGAACAAAATTTCACCGTTGTGGTGGAAGTCGTGGAGTTGTATGTGAGTTCTCAGCATGTAGTTTTTTCGCCCAATCCTTGCTGTGTGGTTCGCATAAATTCAGAGAAGTTGTTCAAGCATTCCGTTGGTTCGCTTGGTCTGCCGGTCGGTTTGCGGATGAAACGCCGTTGATAGATGGATCGAAATCCCATGACGTGTGAACAATTTGAGCCATAAACGACTAGTGAAGCGGTTCTCTCTAGTGCTAATGATGGTACGTCGCAAGTCGTGCAGCCACACCACCTGATTTAGAAATAGTCGTGTTGTTCCCTCTCTGGTGACGGTGGTTGTTGTTGCATGAACTGCGACATTCTCAAAAAGGGCCAAACAGCTCGCGTACCCATAAAACGCAAAGTGTGACTATCGTCCGTCCAGCACCGGCAAAAAAAAACTCAAAAGCCCTGTCTAAAATCATGCTTACACACGGCATGCGTCGACGGGCGAGCATGAAAAAAAAAAAAAACCGCATGGGGACATCACTCCCACACAAGAATTGNCTCTCTGGTGACAATGGTTGTTGTTGCATGAACTGCGACATTTTAAAAAAGGGCCAAACAGCTCGCGTACCCATAAAACGCAAAGTGTGACTCTCATCCGTCCAGCACCGGCAAAAAAAAACTCAAAGCCCTGTCTAAAATCATGCTTACACACGGCATGCGTCGACGGGCGAGCATGAAAAAAAAAAAAAACCGCATGGGGACATCACTCCCACACAAGAATTGCAAGGGAGCGATGACCCCTTTGTTTGTTTGTTTTTTTTTTTTTTCTTTGCAGGCAAACCCCCCAGTTCGATTTAGGGTTTTGTGTATTTGGCACGGGCTTCCGCCCACGCCAAACATAAAACCCTACATCAAACCGGGGGGTTTGTGTGTAAGAAAAAAGAAGGGGTCATCGCTCCCTCACGATCGAGTCAAAACGCCCTTCTTTCTTTTTCTATGTTTCTTACACGCGCAAAACCATGCTTTTAGCGCAGAAACCGCAATCAAACCCTACCCCGAATTACATTGGAGGTTTTAGGTTTTTTTTTTGCGTGGGGGCCTGCTAGGCCCCGCTACCGCGGGGCCCTGCAAGTTCCCTTTCAACGCATGGGGAGACTCAAACTCCCCTCAAACTCTAAACAACCCCCCCTGCCGCTAGTATAAAAAACCCTTCAACAAAGGGGTTTATGTTACTAGCGGGGGGCGCCGCATGCCATGCGTCGGTAACGCATGGCATGCGGCCTCGCCATGCATTTTTGCCTATTTTCTTGTTCCTGACGTGGCGGTAGTGGCGGCCAATGGGTGCAGTTAGGTTGTTTTTTCACCAGACAACAAGTGAATAAGTTGTATGTTTCTACTATTTGGGTACATGTGACTTGTACCCTTTCAAAAATGTAACCACCACCACGTCGAGGATGGCGTCATATTCCTCAAGAGTGCCGACCATTCCTCTCACAGAATCCATGTTGATGTCGACCCACGACTTCATCGAAACAGGGAGGGGTTGGAGCAATCCCGATGGCCTTGTGCGATGAGATTTGTTTCGTTGATAGGTGTTGCACAAATTGTAGAAAGCTGCCATGACAGTCTGCATCTAGTCCCACCAATTCGTCAGCTTCTTGAGCATCTTCTCCTTGCCAAATGTCCACCAGGATCGGTGCCTTGGCATTCGTCCATAACATCCATCGTAATTCTTTGTTTGGAGGTACGACAACCTAGTGGGTGAATCGTCGTCTCCAATAAGGGTCGTCAGACCAGAATTTGGTCTTGTCATACCCATAGAATTCCTCCTAACTCTGTGCAAGGTACGGTTCTCGTTTTGACGAGTAGTGTGCTGATCCTGGCCATCAATTCTGGTAACCCACTTAGAGCATCCGCGGAGTTGTTTTTCTAGGTTGGTACTCGATGTCATAGTTGAAGATGGACTCAATGAATTCCATCCATCACATTTGTCGACAGCTCAGATTTGGCTGGGGCTCATGATATTCTAGCACGTGGTAGCGGGTGCGGATGATGCATTATGGGCATTTGAAGTAGCATCGCAGATCTTTGAACACGTGCACGAGTGTGAGCATTTCTTTCTTGTGCACCGCGTGATTGAATTCCGGTCCACATAGTTTTCACGACATGTATGCGACTGGCCATTCGCCACCGGCGTTGTCTTGGAGGAGAACGACTATGATTTCTCAATCTCACATGTCAGTGACCATGACGTAGTCCACCGTTGGGCCCGCCAATTTTAGGGCTGAAGTCGATACTGGAGTGTTTCTCAAAGAGCTAAATGCTTCTTTTTCATTGTCTCCCCAAGTCTCGTTTTTTGGTGAGATCGAAGAGAGGCCTTGACACCCGGGCGTAGTCCGTTATAAATGGACAGTAGTAATTGGAGAATCCTAAAAACAATTTGATCTTCCAAACATTGGTCAACGTCGGCCAATCAACAACTGCCTCCACATTTTTCAGGTGCATGGCAATCCGTCCGCCGCCGATGATGTGGCCCAAAATCTCAATGGATCAGTGAACAATGTCATACTTCAGACAAAACATCTCTCTTTGTAAGGTCCTTAGAACTTTTTTGGGATGTGCATTGTGCTCCTTTGGGGTGTGGTTATTCGCCAGGATGTCGTCAAGATGTAAGGAGATGAAATCATCGAGGTACGGGCAGTTTTTTTCATTTCTGCCATGAACATTGCGAGGGTGTTTGCGAGCCCTAACGGAGCAACCGTGAAGTCGAAGTCCCCATATCTGATGTAGAATGCCCTCTTCTCGATGTCCTTACCAGCTTTGCAAATATGATGATAGCCTCTACACAGGTCAATTTTGGTGGCAATTCTTGTCATGCGAAGTCGGTCAAAAATTTCGTCTGCTCACGGAGGTGGGTAGCGGTTTTTGATGGTGATGTCGTTCAACATCCGTTAGTCCACACACATCTGCATCCCTTTAGCTTTCTTTTTCACGAGAAGTACACGTACTGTGTACTGTGACATGGATGGTCTGATGAACCTTTGTCCGTGCATCTCATCCAGTTGCTTTCTTAGTTTTTCAACTCGTGGTTGCTCATACGATAGGTCGCCTTCACCACTGATCTATCGTCTGGCTTACGGTCTATCTGGTGACAAATGTTTGGTTGCGGAGGTACCTCTTGGAATGGTTAGTCCAGAAAAGCCCCTTCGAACTCCTTCACGAGCGGTGCAATGTCCTTTGGGACAATTGCAAACTTGTCGGATGTTGAGGCCAATGTGGTGGCATCTGCTCCTACGATTCCTTCCCCTTCCCTTGCCTCTATGTGGACTAGCCATGCTTGAGCTCCACGTCAAAGATATCTCTTGGCCATGTCAAAATGTATCGGTTGGCGTTCTGCGATTTTTGCAACTTCTCTTTTGCTTTTGTTGCTTCTTGTGGCTATTGCTATGTCGAGGAATTCTAGAGTAAAGGCAGGCATCATTTTCTTGCCAGTAAGGTTGACGTGGATGGATCCAGTGCTCCAATGTACCTGCAAAAAATATTGGTATACGAAATCGTATCCGAGGATGAGATTCTCTACATGTTTATGTTATGCTCATCTTCAATTTGCACTCAAAGAGGCTCACAAAGGCTATGCATCTGTAGTCGTCTGTGAATGGGTCTTCCTTGAAACACTCATGGTTTCTTTTATAAATCCAACTTTCAAACCATGCTGTTACGTACAAAGCTATGGGAAGCTCCTTCATCTAGTATTTCCAGTACCATTTTGCGAGTTTTACAGCCCCTCAGGTGAAGTTGGAGCAACATCCCCAATTGGTTGAACGTGTACCCATCGTCAAACTTTCCAATCTCAAGAACACTCATCTACGTTGGCGATCGGTCATTGTAGAGTTTTCTGACTGGAGAGGGATTTTGCCTTCTACTCATTCCCTTTGTCGTTTCCCAATTTCTCTTTCTTTCTCTATGACTTCCCCCCTTTTTGGCCTACCGATGTTGCTTCTGACAGTCGCACAAGATGTGTCCCGATTTTCCACAAGTCCATTCAAGCCATTGATCGCATTGATATATGGCGTCAATCTCTATTGGAGAGGAGATTTCTGCAGATTGGGACTTCCCTCCACCACAACAAGGATTGTGGCTTTGGGATCGCCAGCCCTTGGATAACTACATCTGAGCATTGTATTCGGAGCTCTTGATGCGATCCGCTTCTATGATCATTCGCATTAGGTCAACTTGAATACTGACTGTGGAGATTATGTGCTGAAAATCTCGCTCGAGGATGTTGTTGTAGGAGAAACAAAGAGCCTCTAGGATGAGGTCGCTTTTACTGATGGTTTACCAAAAGCGCGACGTGCACTGTGCCACGATGGACTGCTGATGTAAGCGTTGAATTTTCTATCATGCATCAGACTTCTCGTTCATTTTTTCAAAGTGGGTGAATATGGCATGTGCAACGTCATTCCAGTCCTCCGGTGAAGTTGGAGAGTCATGCCACATGGGATTGATGTGCGCAAGAGGGAGCACAACTACAATCAATGATGTGAGTGCGGTCACATGAGTCATTGATCGGGCTTTTTTGATCTTTTAATGCTGTTGGATGGCCTTGAGTTCAGACCACCATCTCAAAAACTTGCCATGCAAAATGAAGGCCAAGAGGTCAATTTTTTTTGTTGTGTTGTTGGTGACCCCAATAACGGTGAAGTACACCTCAAAACTTATCAGCCATATCCTGACCGTCTGTCCATTTGAGTTCGCGCGATTGAATGGTTAGGGGAGCGCTGGTGGAATTTGAGGTTGAATTGAGAGTTGAAGATTTCTCTATGTGAGCACTACTTCCTACATTTGTGAATTTCATAGCTCCTCCCTTGACCCGTTGAGTTGTAGGGACAGAAGGGTGCTAAGGCTCTCAAGTCCGGATAGCTTTGTGTACAAGTCTTTCTTGGTGTGAGCCTGTCGGCCGGTGCCTTGCATCGTACGAGATGTCAAACCAGTGGATAATGGAAGAGGCAGTTGGTTTGTTGAGCCCAAGGAGTACGTCAATGGGTTGGCCGTCAGGGTTTTTGGTGCTGTCCTGTTTGCCACAAAAGCTACCATTGCTGCTTGGTTTCCCTGAAGAGTGTTGTTTTGTGCGTGTTGTTGATCCTCCATCACCGTCGTCTTTGCCATTTCCTATTGCTTGTCATAGGGTACACTCGCTCCAATCATTGTTGTCCTTGTGAGGTCTATGATAATCTAAACAATGGAGATGTGCAAAAGATTTGTGCAAGGCTGTCACCGCGTAGTTAACGTGCCGGCTGCCCCTCCAGCACCACTAAGCTCTTGTACCAAGTGTTACGTAATCGGACCGTGGGTGGTTCATAGAGATGAGGTGCAGAACAATATACAATTTGAGGTATTGAGACAAATAAAAAGTTTACATTGAGTAGAAGTTGTAGTTCAATAACAAGTGTCAAACAAGTTGAGCACATATGTACTGTAACAAGAATCACAATGAGACACATGTTAGGTCTTTACCGCTCCACCTAAGCAACGCGTGTGATGTGACAATGTGAGTGGTCGCTTTGAGAAACTCCTTCAAGAAGTCGAGGGTTTGATAACATCAAGTCGCCGTTTCATAAGTCTAGGGCTGTGAAGAAGTCGACAGGAAAATATCAAAACATCAATACAATTCGCGATACATCTATCAACCATTCTAGAAATTGGTCAAAGTTGGAAGATTCTTCGACAATGGAACAGAGGAGGCCGGGCCAAGTGGCCAAAATTCCCTCGGCCAAACGGCAAAATGCTTCTGAGGTCAACCCGCCCTGGGCCATACGTGTAAGGACAAAGATGCTCACTTGCCGGGTTTAGGGACTCTTGTACATTTGAGACATAACACAGAGTGGGACATGGATGGTTCAGAGGGATGAGGTGCGTAGCACAAGATGATAGGGGAGTTGGGACCATTAAATAGTTCGTACTTAGCGGTTAGCATACTTTCATGACAAGTATCGGACATGTCGGGTGAATTTAGGGGCTAAAGACACTTTTACCCAGTTTTAGAACTGTAGAACTCACCCATCATCGAGCAAAAAGTACCCAAGCTACCCATCTACCACTGCTACCCCTATACCAGTTAAAAAAAAAAGAAAGGCATGGCAAGGTCCCATACCATGCGTGGACGATGCATGACATGCTCCGCTCCTCCCTAGTAGCAGAAATTCCTCAAAGGGGTTTGTGATACTAGTGGGGGTGTTTTGTCCAGGGATTGAGGGGAGTTTAAGACTCCCCTTGCATTGAAAGGGGACCTACAGGGCACCACTACCGTGAGGCCCAAAAGGAGCCTGCGTAAAACTAAAACCCTAAACCCCTGAATGTAATTCGGGACTCGGTTTTGATTATGATTTGAATGTTCAAATGTGGGGTTTTCTTGCACAGAACCAAAAGAAAAGATAAAAGGATATTACTGCTTGATCATGAGGAAGCAATGACCCCTTTGCCTTTTTCTTTGAAATGCAAACCCCCTGGTTCAATGTGGGGTTTCATGTTTGGCGTGGGCGCAGACTGCGCCAAACTTACAAAACCATGACTCGAACTAGGAGGTTTGCATGTAAAAAAAATGGGGCCATTGCCCCCGTGTGATTCTCACATGGGAGTGATGAACCCATGTACTTTTCTTTTTGCTCGTCCGGCAACGTATTCCACGAGGGTGCATGATTTCTGAGTGTGCATGTTAGTTACTTTTTTTACAGATGCTGGGCAGATGAGAGTCACATTTTGCATTTTATGGATATCCAAGATTTTTGGTCCTTTATTTAATAGCGAGTAATGGAGTGAGACATGTGTTATGTCTGAAGCGATCAAGTTGAGCGGGGTGAGCGATGCCGGGTGGTGAGTGGTCGCTTCTAGAAACTATGGTGGGAAGTCACGTGAAGTGAAGAACTTTAAGGCCCATCTTAACAAAATCATAGAATAAAAACAAAATTATCAAAGCATTGATGCAGTTCTTGAAAATTCTTTACAAAATCATAGAAGGTGTTCAAAATCGACATAATCTTTAGAAGGCATTTTGGCCACCTGTCCCTGTTGTGATGTGAGATGTCCTCATTCGTCTATACATCTTCCTCTGACCTCTCAACCGTGTCCATGCTCATGCACATCCCTGATGCGGACCTAGCTAGCATTGGGACACATTTGAGAGGTGATGCCACCCACAAACAGCTCAGAGGCACCTGCTACGATGTCCCGGGTGAAAAAAACCACTGTAGTTTTTCTGCAGCTGCTAGAGTTTGCTCAATGGTTGGGCTCTTCAACCTAATTTGCATGTTTTATATTTTGTTTCTACTAATCAGTGCCATACCTGAGGGTGTGATCAGTTGTAGTTTCCGGCTCAAGATTCAACATCTCTAGGTTAAGACGAGGTTGCATCTGAATGCTTGTGTACATAACTATTGCCAAAAAATTGGTTTTGGGCCAGTTGGAGGACAAATTGACTCTGCTCCATGTGTCACCTTGCTTGCGTTGCGGCAGGAATTTATGATATGTACTTGCCAGTTGTCATTTATCTCTACATTATTCAGCTATCGGAGCTTGTGAGACTTTGTGCGTCTCCCTAGCCTAACCCTCACTATTTCTTGCACGTCCTTACTTGTTAGTGCGTCAGGTGAGTGGATAGTGTTCCCATGTTAGTGCAGCAAGGATAGGAGGCTTCTTATTTGTTTTTCATGGTATGAGAGAATAAATACGTCTCTCATTGAGCTTTTCCATAGAGATGCAACACAAGTAGTGATAGTGATAGTCACCGTAGTAGCTGTATCTTGGAACACGTCGCTACAGGAGTTTGTAGGAGCACAGTCACCACAAAATCGCCACCACCAGAGCAACAGGAGCTAAGGCAGTGATGGGCTACAGGAGCCACGCTGAGTAGTAGCGGTAGTACTGGGAGGAAATGATAGTGTGTTTTAATACCATCCTTGGCACCAAAAAGAAGGGAGAAGCAGCTCGTAGCAATAGCTTGTGGCTAAAGGTGTGAACAGGGATAGCATGCTGTGATGGCAGCACCTAGTACCAACAGCGACATCAGCAGTTTTGAGCAGCAATAGCAACAAAAATGCATCTGCAATAACAGAGGTAGTAGGAGCGCAACAGCAGTGGTATAGCTTCTATAGTGACAGAAGCAATAGTAGCATAATCGTAGTAGCGACAGCAGCTATAATGGTACGGTAGCAGTCATAGCGACCACAACAGCATGAGACCTCCAACACTAATAGCAATATTTGCTGATTTGAAGAACACTACTACTGAGAAGCAGTCACAGCTCATTAGTGATACACAACAGCACTGATGTGCAGTTGCGTAGAAGCCGAAAAGTTTTGCAGAGCAGCCATGCAACTCTGTGCTGACCATACAAAGACGCGAGTAGGAATTGACATGTTCATCCCCTTTGCAGAGCCACGCAAACTCCTAATGAGTTAAAAAGAAGAATTTTTTGCATAATGCTTATGCAACGGGTTACACAGTATTCATTGAATGTTTTCATGGAAGATAGAAGGTGTCATAGTTGAATGAAAGAGAAAATTTTAGTGCTGATACATGTTCAAGAAAGAGATGTAGCATGTCAATGTCGGGCAGTTTGTTTTTAGATATGAATGTATCATTAGATGAATGAATCATTGAATGTGAAGCTTGAATGAAGATTGTATGTCTAGAGTGTTTTTTGCATATCATTTAAAACAATTTTGTTATGCTTGTTTGCATAGAAATTTTTGAATTTGTGGTGAGTTATGTTAAGATTGAAATTCATTGTAGCACTAGAGTGGTTTTCTTGTGTAACATCATACATCATGAAAATTTATTTGAATGCTTGAAAAATTGATGAATGAAGCTGAAAGCATATTATATTGTGTTTAGTTTAGAACGTCATTACAGGATCTACGGCAGGATGCATATTAAAAGTAAAAGTATGGAGAAGAATAAAGAAGAATGTTTTACTATCTGGGTAGATTGGTTCAGGTTGTAACATGTTAAATGTATCGGCAAATGATGGATGACGCCAATCAAGTGAAGGTTGACATAAGCAATCATTTTCCTTTGAAAGCAAAGTCCTTTCTAATTTGACCGATTCAACCATCTATTCTGGCTGGTCAATGTGGCCGAGCCCATATTGGCGTCACTTCCATGTGAACGATGGGAGTACAACATTTTCGAAGATTGAACAGCTACAAGTTTTGGCATTTAGTTTTCCTCTATTGTTGATGTGTTATGTATACGTGGCTTGTGGTATCTTTCCAAGAATGTGTGTCGTAGTCGTGGTTGTTGAGATAGGTGTGTGCGCTTATTGATCCTGGTGATTGTTTGGGTGACTTTGATTCTGCCGAGGAAAGATTTTCATCCTCTCACTATCGCTTTTTAAGAGATATTGAAGAATATAGATATGACAAGATTGTGATGAGAGCTAATGATAAGAAAAAGGTTCCAAGCAATGAGCATGATGAAAGAAGTATTCTCTCCCATGTAGCTGCTCCGAGTGACTTGTATGTGAGACAAGAGCATAGACCATTGAAAGTTGCTGAAAGAAAGGCCTCACATATAGAGAAAGATAAGATGTTTGCGGAGGAGCTTGGTGAAGCTGTTGACAAAACCCGTTGTGCAAGAGACAAACATGTGATTGTTGGACACATGCCATTGGAGACACATTCCATTGGAAGCACCACCTCAAGGTCTAACATTGGAGAAAGTTGTTGCATTGCCTCCATTGGACAGGGCATGTTTGGGTCAAATGGTGGAGGATGATTATGCATGTATGTTTTCATGATTCTCACCCACGAAAGCCTCAAGGGCTTATGCTGTGGCTGTTGAAAGTGGTCACTTATTGAGAGTTTGATGAGTTGGCAATCGGAGTAGGTATTCAAAGTGCAAGCTATTTATTTGGCCATGTCCCTCATTGGCCATGTAGATTGTCTCGAATAGCAACTATGAACAGCCTTGTGCGAGATGCCAGAGAAGCAACACCCTTTCCAAGTGAGAAGAAAAAAGAGTTTCACAAAGAGTTGTTAATTCTCTTGTGTATATATCCCCTCTCCATTGTGGTCATGAGTGTGCAGGGCTTGTTGAATCAGAGAGTGGAGGCGACGCACAGTGAGCGTATCCATCACCAGTGGACTGGCAACATCCGTCTCCGCTTCACACGTGCTGGCTTCCCTCCCGGCAGCAGCGCCCCAGCCCTACTCTGCTCTGTTCTCTTTAGTGTTAAAGCTCTCTCATTAGGTGACCTACATTAGGCTTCCACGTGACATGGGGTTAGTCCTGAATGGCTTAGATGAACTCGAAACTCAAAAACCAGCCGTATGCTGTGTGTTAGGTCTCGAGTGGCCATAAGCCCTTGATCATGTGCCAAGCAAAGCTCGCCGGCCCGACGGGTGAGCTTGGTTAGCGAGGGTCACCCGTAGGAACCTCATTCTCCTCTTACTCGTTCCGAACCATGGCTACAGCCCTGGCCGCCATGTAAACCCAAGACTAACGTCCTCGAACTTACATAGTTTCAAGTGAGAATTGTCTCATTGGAACCGCAATACTTTCCTTATGGTATCAGAGCCCTGATCGCAGGGCGTGGGGAATCTTGCAAGGGGCGAGGAGGAGACTAGTGCCGCAGCATTAGGGTTGGCGCTGAAAGAGTGCGGCGGATCTGACCGCCGCAGCAGCAGGCCACACCTGCTGAGGTTGCACGTGCAATGCCAGGCAGACCTCTCAAGGTCTGCGCGATGCCACAGTGCCACGCGGAGCACCCCGAGGGAACTGTAAAAGCCATTGGCTGAAGCTGTTGAGAGTCGTCGAGAGCCGTCAAGGAGAGACCCATCAGTGGACGGGAGCTTGGTGGACGGCAGCTATAGGGACTTGCAAACCAAAAAAAAGAGGAGGGAAAACAGCACCGCAAAGGCACGAAGAGTCGCTGGAGAGCAACAACCACTGAAGTTGTTGCTGATCTGCCCCATTTCTTGGCGGAGTAAGTGTAACGCCAGGAGACGGGAGACCGGCTGCAAACAAAACAAAAGGATGAAAGCCGCTGGATCTATGCCGAGTGGCA
>SZWC01001224.1:184629-198906 GCA_023375785.1 Penium margaritaceum | reverse complement strand
CCCCAAATGCGAATCAACCCGCCGGAGACCAACCGGAAAATCAACCTGCTTGGAGCCAACCGGCAAATCAACCCACCATGACGTCAGGCACCATGACCTGGGATGAACTGACCAAGGTGATGGCTCACAAATACCTCTCACCGTCCCTTTTGGGCATGCGAGAATTTCTTGCGTGGAAAGACATTTTTCTTGCATGGGCAGCGGAGCAATGTCTGGAGGAGTTGTATTTCCCTTCACCAACAGATGACGCCGATGAGCAAGTGCTCTTGCCCACCTTCAATGCCCTAACTCGGGCTCTTCCCAACGAGCAAGATTATGCCATCCTCCATCTCCACTTTGGTGCCAAAGGGGAAAACCCCACCAATCCTTGTAGCGGTGCTCCTCGTCTGTACAAGGCACGTCAACATCTCGACACCCGCCAGGAACAACAGGGCATGACTCAATTTATTTCACTCCGTGATAGACTGCGATAGTTTTATCCCAAGCCAAGAGCCCCGTTAGCGGAGTACTGGGATTCAGCAATGGATATCCGCTGTCAAAACTTGGGGATCGAAGCGCCATGCTCCGTACTGGAGTGGCTTGACCCTGTCTTGCTTCACCTGGGTGAGCCGTACAAGGACTTTCGTCGCAACCTGCTGCGGCGACTTCGCGTCACCGACATCAAGAGCACGGATCTAGCGGAGGTGTTTGAGGAGCTATGCCACTACGAGGATATCCTCTGAGGAGAGGTCTGAGAGGCAGACACATCGACAGCGAGTGCCTTCGTGCATAAAACGATATCATCCATCCCTCCTGGAGGTGGACACTCAGGAGTTCGTGGGGGAGGAGGCAGCGGTTGAGGTCGGGGTTCGTCAGGAGGAGGACGTGGATGTGGTGGGGGCGTCGGGGGGCGCACCAGAAACTATTGCGGGATGCAGGGTCAATTCTGGCGTGCGTGCCGAGAGCTCCTCTGCATCATGACTCCTGCACAGCAGTTGTAGGCTCTCCCGCCACCGCGCCCTCAGTTCGGCCAGCAGTTGCATCTACCGGCTTGGTCCATGCAGGGCTCAGGGGGGGGCACGTGCACCTCCACCTTTTGGTGCAGCCACGGTTGGTCCACCACTTTATCAGCTGCCAGCAGTAGGCCCAGTGGATCAGAGGCTTCTTCCCATGTACCAGGGGCCCTATTATGCACCACCGAGCTCCATAGTGCCAGTCCCTGCGCCAGCTTGGGCGTAGCGCATCTACGCGGCAGTGGCTGAGGCGTAGCAGCCAGCGACAGCACCGTCCATTGGATGGAATGCTCCAATGGAGCTCCAGTCACCGGAGCCGACAGCTACGCTGCAGCCGCCAGGGCAGCGGCTTGGTCCCATAAGCTTTCCATGGATGAATGGCTGTATGAAATCGCTGCTTCACATCAAATGTCACCGCATCGCCTGATATTTGTGTCACTGTATACTGCGCCTGATGTGGACGGGGTGAAGACAGGGTGTGGAAAAGTTCTTGCAGTTGAGGGTGTGGGAAATGTGGCCCTCCAGACTCTTGGCAGGGTGATATGACTGATAGGTATCCTGTACGTACCCAGACTGAAGGTAAATTTGTTGTCTGGTGGTCAACACGATCGTCAAGCTAGCGTGTCCAGTGTCATGCAAAATCAACAATGTACTCTTTTTGATGCAACTGGTGCACTGTTGATGGATGGGCCACTGCATGCAGACATGCTCTATTGTTTGAAATTGTTTACCCTTGTCCCAACGTATTCACACAGACCACAAGCGCATGTCGTGACGGTCACGGATGCAAAGCATATTGAACTACTGCACCGTTGCCTGGCACATATTCATACTTACCTCATAGACGACATGCTCAAGCACACTACTGCATAGGGGCTTAGCCCAGAGGACTGCCCCCACGGACTGAAGGCAAATACCTGTCTTGAATTTCACGAGGGAAAGGCTTACAGGCGAGTTTTTTCCAAATCAACCACAGAGAGAAAGTCTCCACTTGAGCTTGTTCATGTTGACTTGACGAGGCCTATGCCTGTGCTATCTGTTCAGTACAGGTCTAAGTACGTATTGACATGGATAGATGATTACAGTCGATTATGTTGGGCTCATCTACTTAAGACCAAGGTGGATGCACAATAGGCAATCATTGAATGGATTGTACTTGCAGATCGGCAAACCAAATGTTGCAAACTGCTAAAACTGCGAACAGACCGCGGAGGAGAGTTCATGGGTGCTCTGACTGCAGCACTCAAAGCCAAAGGAATTGAGCATCAGACCAGTGCTCCCTACACACCCCAACAGAACGGGGTTGCGGAGCGATGGCACCCAACCCTAGGGGACGCTCTGTGCACTCTCTTGACAGAGTTGGGCCTGTTGTTTGGCTTCTGGGAAGAAGCGGTCAAGTATGTCACTTGGGTGTGGAACCGCGTACCGCAAGGTCCCCTGCCCAAGGCTGTCACGCCGTCACAAAGGTGGTTCAAGGAAAAGGCAGATCTTTGTCCTGCCAGGGTGTGGGGCATAATGGCATGCGTGTGGTTTACACAATCGCACGTGAGAACAAACTCAGCCCACGTGGCCATTGGTGCGTGTTTGTGGGTATCTCACATGCGTCCAAAGCGTGGCGATTTTGGGATCCCACGAGTCATTGCCTTTTGGAAAGCAGAGATTCATCCTTCCTGGAACACATACCTTACAAGGTCTTCTGCACCTTGAGGCATGTACCCAATGCCACAAACCCTGAGCACTATCCACACCATGTGAGTGCTTCGGTTTTTGTCCCAAGGGAGGTAACATCATCTCCTGGACCTGCGGAACAGAGGGGGGATCAAAGAGATCCCATGCCCACCGACCTCCTGACCCCTATGGATCTCACAAGCACATAATCAATAGCATCACATTCACCACCAAGGTTGTCGTCCCAGGATCCAGTTGGGTACACAGAGAAATCTGAGACACTGTCACAAGAGCCTGTACAACTCTCCCTACGGGATCTCCCGCAAGTGAACTACATACAGTTTTTCCACACAGTCGGCCCCCGAGATAGATCCTCCACTAGTGGAACTGCATACACTTGCTGAGGCTAAGGGGAGCACCGAAACTGCTGAATGGGAAAAAGCTATGGCAACCGAGATCAATGTCTTGCTAAAGCATGAAGTCTTTGAAGTGGTCTCATTGCCACCCGGCTAGAAAGCCATTGATGTGAAATGGGTGTTCAAGCTAAAGAGTAATCTGGCTGGTCTATTTGACAAGTACAAAACACGACTGGTGGCTAAGGGTTCCACCAAGTGCCAGGTCAATATTTCACTGACACTTATGCACCTGTGGGAAAATAGATCACCAGCCGAGCGTTGCTTGGAGTCGCTGCGCTCAAAGATTAGGAAATCCACCAAATGGATGTAAAAGATGCCTTCTTTAATGGCCCATTTGAGGAAGAGCTGTACGTCAAACAACCTGAAGGGTTTGAAGATGGAACTGCTTGTGTGTGGCTGCTGCTGAAGGCCCTATAGGGGCTGAAGCAAGCACCTCAGTGTTGGAACAAGGAGATCAGCCACACTCTTGAATCAGGTGGGTTCACACAAAGTGTGTGTGACCCCTCCCTTTTTCTACACTGGGAGAGAAATGTTCCCATCGCACTGCTTGTGTATGTGGATGAATTGCTCATCCTTTCTCCCTCACTCCTGGTCATTGCAAAGCCCAATTCACTCCTCACTCAGCACTATAGCATGACCAACTTGGGCGAGGACAATGACTTCTTGGGCATGACCATTACCAGAAACAGAACCGCTCGCATACTCACTTTGTTCCAGGGACGGTTTCTTGCACATCTCACCACACGCTTCTGACATCTCGTCCAGCATCTTCCTCGTCAGTGCTCTCCTATGAATCCCGATGTCTACGCGCACCTCCTTGACGCACAGAACATAGACTATGGACCAAAATGCAATCCCACACTGAACGGACAGATCACCAAAAGTCTATCATATCTGGCATCCACGACACGTCTTGACATCGCATGTGCTGTTAATGTCTTGGCGTAGTTCAGTCAGCAGCCATGCAGCGTGCGTCACAAAGCAATGCTGAAATTTCTTTGCTACGTGCTGGATACTGCCGGCTCTGGCCTCGTTTTTGCCCCAACATCAAATCCGCTGCTGGATTGGTACTGTGACAGTGACTACGCATGTGACAGACAGGCACTCAGTCGGGACGGGTATGTGTTTCACGTGTGGGGAACAGCTGTGTCGTGGCGTTGTGCAAAACAATCATGTGTGGCTCGTAGTGTGGCAGAGGCAGAGTATATAGCGCTGGGTGAGGCAGCCTGTGAAGGGATCTGGTTGGGGCGGTTGTTGGAGGAACTGGGCTTGCGTGTGTCCGCGATGCCTCTTCATTGTGAAAATTCTGGAGCATGCCGCATTGCCGCAAATGATGGAGTGTTACACCCACGCACAAAGCACATCAGCATAGAACATCACTTTGTCTGTGAAGCAATTGAATAAGGCTCCGTGCAAGTCAGCCCTGTCCAGTGAGACCACCAATTTACCGATTTCCTCACGAAAGTTCTTCCTTCTACCTCCCTCCACTCCCAACTCCGAAATCTTCGTTGCACATCTGCCACACTCATGTCCAAGGGGGGGGGGGGTGTAAATTCTCTTGTGTATGTATTCCCTCTCCATTGTGGCAATGAGTGTGCAGGGCTGTTGNAAGCACATCAGCATAGAACATCACTTTGTCTGTGAAGCAATTGAATAAGGCTCCGTGCAAGTCAGCCCTGTCCAGTGAGACCACCAATTTACCGATTTCCTCACGAAAGTTCTTCCTTCTACCTCCCTCCACTCCCAACTCCGAAATCTTCGTTGCACATCTGCCACACTCATGTCCAAGGGGGGGGGGGGTGTAAATTCTCTTGTGTATGTATTCCCTCTCCATTGTGGCAATGAGTGTGCAGGGCTGTTGACTCAGAGAGTGGAGGCGGCGCACAGTGAGCGCATGCATCACCGGTGGACTGGTGATATCCTTGTCCGCTTCACACGTGCTCTCTTCCTTCCGGGCAGCAGCACCCAAGCTCTACTCTGTTTTGTTCTCTTTAGTGTTGGAGCTCTCTCATTAGGTGACCTAGATTAGGCTTCCACATGACATGTTTTTACTCCTGACTGGCATGGATGAACCCGGAACTAAAAACCGGCCTTGTGTTGTGTGTTAGGTCTCGACTGGCCATAAGCCCTTGATCTTGTGCTGAGTGCCGGCGAGCCAAGCTCGCTGGCACAACAGATGAGCTCAGTTAGTGAGGCTCACCCATAGGAATCTTACTCTCCTCTCATTTGTTCCGAACCATGGCGACGGCCATGGCTGCCATGTAAACCCAAGACTAACTTCCTGGAACTTGCATCGTTTCAAGTGAGAACTGACCCATTGGAACCGTAGTATCTTCCTTAAGAGTACCTTGTAGTACAAGGCGCTCTTTGCAAGCCACACGCAATCATCGATTGCGTCTGCCACACCATGTCCAGTTTCAACCGCCCATCCTGCAACATGGTGCTTGATACTCTTATGCTTGAGCTAGACAAGGAGCTCGCCAACACGGAGCAGTCCCTGCGTGCAGATTGGAATATCTACGGTGTAATGTTTAGGGTGGATGAGTGGTCTGGTGTACAGATCAGGCCCATCTACTCCACCACGGCAACATATGCTGATGGTACAACACATCCCTTTTCCCATGATTCTATAGGAGTCGTGCGTAATGTCAACCATGTTGTATCGTTCATCGTCTTGGCCATCAATGAGGTTGGAGCAGAGAAGGTGATCATTATGATCACCGACAATGCTTCCACAAACTTGAAGGCTTTAAAGGCCTTGTGTACAAAGTATCCCAATGCTTGTTTTATTACATGCGTGGTTCACAACCTTGACCTGATTCTCAAGGAAATTGCAAAGACCTAGTGGGGCAGTACCTTTCGTGCAAGTTGTGACAAGATTGTCTCTTTCATGAAGAACAAGGATACTTTGCTCGTGGATGAAGGGGGAGAGTGGGGGGAAGGTGCTTCTTCCATCATGTGTCACCTGCTTTGGATCTGTGCACCATATGCTGAAGCATCTCATGGTCATGCAGCCTACCCTTGAGAAGATGGTGAACAGTCTCAACTGGCAGCGGATTGGCGGTGCTGGCCGTGACATTCGGTTTTGCAGTAGGAAGAAGGCTGTGTTTCATCTTATCCCCCGCAGCCATGCACTTTGTCGGAGAACAAACTAGCTGATTCACAGGATTACGCTTAAGACGTCGAAGCTGGAGATGCTAGTGAGGGTGAATGTCAGGCTGCCTTGGATGTATGGGAAGGTGAAGCTAAAGGCCCTTGCTGCATTGCAGAAGGATGTAGCTGATAGAGAGGATATAAAGAGTGGGAGTGACACGGATGGTGAAGTAGAGCATTGTGAGGATTATGAGGGAGATTAGGATGCTGACATTGTCGGTGCTGACAATGAGGAGACAAGTGCAGATGAAGGATCATCAGGAGACATGAAAGGAGGGGATGAAATGAAGGTTGGAGAAGGTGAAGATGTCTTTTTGGATAAGGATAATGATGATGAGTGTGTCACTGAGAGCGCAGATGACTTGGAGGATGTGGATGATGAGGAGGAAGAAGAGGATAGAGGTGACTGTTATGGGAGTGCAATAGGGGAAGTTGAGGAGGTTTCAAGGATCCTATGCCTAGGTGTCAGGGATAGTTCTAAGCTACAGAGCCCGCTTGCTCAAGATGTAGCAGCTGCAATCAAAACACCATCTATTGGCCACTCCACAGGTGCTGGAAGTTCATTTTCAACTGCAACAAATCTCCCATCAAAGATTATTGGGCATGCTTCAGGGGTGACAACTGCATCTACTGAAATGTCATCCACCCGTCCCAAGAGGTTCTGTGCTCACTGTGGCTAGTTAGTGTGTTTGAAGTGCAGATTTTTATCTTTGATGTGCTTTTGAAACTTTGCTCCACCAGTGGTAGGCCATACAAAACATGGTTGCATGTGGTTTTAGTGTTCACGGGAAACTTGTGTGCAATGATTCCTTTCTTTGCAAATTTCACGGTACATTATAGTTATAACTATAGTTATTGTCCTTGCTTCACATGATGTTTTTTTATAAACAACCATGAAAAATTCATCTCCATACTTCACATGAGCTTCAGACTTCACAGATGTAAGCCCAAACAAGTTTTCAACGAATGTGAGAAGGTGATCCATGTATTGTTGAGTAATATGCCTCAGCAATGCCTAGCTAATACCAATGCATTGCACTCTGTCATGTGATTGACCTATGATAAGAAGTAAGTGAGCCCATAGGTAAAATTTGTGGTAAAAGTGAAATCACTGTTTTAAAACATGAATCTCACTTCCAGATTTCTACATTCTAGCATGTTGTGCAAGGACCACCTTCCGACTTGAGCTGTTAAGTACCAATTTCTGACTTTTGATGCCTGACTTGGGTGCCGAAGGAAACATGACCGCACAACCATGTTGACTTCTCCAAGTCGAAGTCGACTTGGAGTCGCCAAGTCGAGAGTCGGAAGTCGGCACCTAGCCACCCAAGTCGACTTGGGCTTATAAAAGTCGGTTTTTAAGAGACACTAAAACACGTGTACCATGGGTTTTACAAGTCATTAGTGTAACATGAGTTTTCTTATCACGCAGTTATTGGTGCATTTTATGGATTTTTTTTTCATCACCCAATGTACTTCGCATTCCACCATGACTTCTAAGGCATCACGAGGGGGCATAGTCAAGGTCTTACCCAGATCCTAGGGGCATCTGGGTATCTTCCTATTTCCTTGTTTCTGATGCGGAAACCCGCCGGGAGGTCCCGCTCAACCCCGATGGCTCGCGGCAGGGAGGAATTGGAAGAGCGAGTGAGCGATCGGACGAGAGGGCACCGGCATGGAAAAGAGCGAATGGTGGTTGGCTGTCAGCAAATCATCCACCTCCCCCCTCCCCCCCCCCCCCCCCCCCCCCCCCCCCTCCCCGGCATCGCGGAATGCGAGTGAGCGAGGGAGAGGACACCGACGTGGTGTGGACCAATGGGTGAATGGCTATTAGCCAAGCATCCATCAGTGCCACGCTAGCGTGGCGTGGTGCGATGCCTGCTTGGCGTGGATGGGTGCTCGGCTGTCAGCCGAGCATCCACCCCACACTTTGCATGAGATTCCGTTCACCAATGAGGTGAAGCCGCGAGAACCAGCCGCCCAGCGAGGCCAAGTTGACCTGCCTTGATGCCTCGCTAGGCCAAGCAGGTGTTGAGCCCGCCCCCCTGAAAAATAAAGTCCCGATTCGTTGTTTCCCCTACCCCAAATAAATTTAATCGTGTAAGCTTTCCCTGGTTGCTAAGAGGGGGTCAAGTCAAGTCGACGTCCAAGTCGACTTGGACCGACTTGGCGACTCCGAATTGACCCCCTCAAGTCGGAAGTCGAAGTCAACATGGCCGCACAAGCATCCAAATGCAATACTGTCTGAACTTAGGGATGCAATATCTTGAGCCAAAAAATACGACTGGTCACACCCACAGGTATATCACTGATTGGTGGAGAATACATGCAAAACATGAAAATGTAGCCTAAGAGCCAGCCAGCCAAGAAAACTCTAGCGACTACAGAAAAACCGCAAAGCAACCTACCAAGCACCCAAGACGTCGTGACGGCTGTTTGGCAGCTGCTGGTGGGTGGTATCACCACCCGCTGGAGCTCTAATGCCAGGTGGGTCTGTATGAGGGATGTGCACGAGCATGGACACGAACGAGTGGTCACATTAAGGTACATAGTAAGACGAGGATGGCTCACATCACAATATCCCCCCATGACCTAACGGTGTTCATGTCCATACATGTGTATAGTTGACATTTGAGTGAAGCAAGATGCTCAATAGTCCATACTCACACACTTCACTCTCAGCCACCCTCAGGCAAGGGACGAAGCTTGACTAGAGTGAAAGCCACCATGAACTTTCCACGTGCTAGTACCTTGGTCAAGATGTCAGCCTGCTGCATATCCGTGTCAACCCACATGACGAAGATCATGTTTCACTCCACGAGATCACGCACAAAATGATGGTCAACAGGAATTTGAGCACCAAAGTTCTTTGTAATCGCTAGAGTACTCTGGTTATCACAGAGCAAAACGATGCAAGATATAGATTGACACAACTCATAAAATAGATGCTGCAACCACATCGACTCAGCAGCCCCAGCCCCCGGCGTAACATAATCAGCCTCTGATGAGCTACATGCAATGCAACCATGCTTCCCACTTTGCCACGATACAACAGTGCCACCCAACACACCACGTGACCTGTCTGAATACGGCCATCAGGGCTCCAGGCTGAGTCACTGCCTATGTATCCATCAACTACCAATGACTCTATGTATTACTCCAAGATGCAGTCCAAGGTAAAGTGTGGAAACTACATACCGCATAGCCGTTGAAAGGGATCTTGCTCAAAGATACTACAAAATCTTTTCAAGGAGGTTGAAGGCGAAGGCGATGTTGGTTCGTGTGGTCGTGGCCAAGTACATGAAAGATCCAATGAGGTGTAAGTACAAGTTCATGTCCACTGTTGTCCCTACTTGTGCTGGATCATCTACCTTCAGGGCATCTTGCCTGTCAGGTATGATGGGGGTGGAGGCTGTGTAAATTACACCAAGGAGGTCAACAAACAGATCTCCCAAAACGTGGGTGTAATGTGCCTGATGTAGTAATGGAATCCACTCCTAATGATTATGCATAATCTACATCCCAAGGAACACAACTGCATGATCGATGTCCTTAGTATTGAAGGCAACAGAAAGGTTTGCCCTAGGATACTTCACGGCCTCCGTCAAAGGAGACGTAATCAGGAGGTCATTAACAAAGATGAGGATGGTGATAAGGATCTCAACTTTCCATCTTAGAAGAGGGACAATTCAATGTGCATGTATTCAATTGTGTTATTGTGATAGTGATATCCATGTTCCATCACCGGGGTGACTACCATGGGTCTTACAAGGACTTGCGCAAGGGCCACACCTTGTCATCAACCTCAAAGCCTGGTGACTGGACCATGTACATGTCCTCCTCAAGAGTTCCATAGACGAACATGTTATTCACATCCATCTGGTACAACTCCCAGCCGTGATGAGCAACAACCCAGAATAGGGTGTGGGCGGTGGTCATACGGTAAACAACTGTGAAAGTTCCAGTGAAATCCACAACCTCAACTTGTACAAATCCCTTGGTTTCTAAATGGACCATGTAGCAATCCATTGTGCCGTCAAGATTTGCCTTCTTCCAAAAGAAAGTTTTGGCCTGTACAACCTCTACTCAGGCGATAGGCCAACAAGCTCTTACATACTGTGCTCACCGATGACTCTCAGCTCATCCATACAAGTAGCACGCCACAACTCTGCGTCCTCAGCTGAAAATGCCTCTTTAAAAGTGCCTGGACCAGGCTCCGTCGAGAGAGAGCTCTAAGTGGCATAAACGCAAGCCTCTGGAGTCAGCTTCACGACAATAGGATCAGTTGCAACATCGCAAGTGACCAAGGACTCACGGGAGACTGAAGATGCTGGCTCACAGCGAAAGCACGTACATGTACAAAAGTGTGCGAGAGTGTAGATGCTTTCACTGGCGCAGAATCAGGAGTACAGACACAGGCACTTGACCAAATATGTTAGAGGGGACTGCCACTGGCACAAAATAAGGTGTGCCACAGGGGACTAGTGACTGCAAAATAGGTTGTGGTAGGCGAGAGCCTCAAAGAAGAGAGGGAGAGGGGTGAGAGCGTCTCAACATTAAAAAAATGCTTACGTCTTCACCAGTAGTGCTGATGTTAACAACCTTTGGAGAATTTTTTTTTCCTGGTTTCCAACTCCTCAAGAAATGTTAACAGTTCTTGATCTTGACAACTCTGACTTTCAGACCCATTCTAAGTGACCACATGGCACAAGGTGGTGACAAGGGAATGACTTCACCAGCTCCAGTCCCTTTTCGTGCTCATCAAGCCCACGGACTTGGGCCACTGACAAGCTGTAACAGGCACACGATGAGATTAGGTACCAGTAGCATGAGCAGTTCACTATTCTCATGGAAATTCAGACCTTGCTACAAAGCCTGTTTGGACTACAGCATGTTACAGCAGACTCTACCTGGAACAGCCAGATGTACACTATGAAGGCGACCGACTACATCCATTGGCTCCGCCAGGCAACAGCAAGTATCTGAGGAGCAGGATTTTGAGGAGGAGGAAAAAACACGGACACGTAAGATTTTCACGCAGTTGGATTGTCTCCAACTCAGCCCACAGCGCACACCTGTGCGTGCATCAGTCACACCAGCTCAGCAGACTTCCACAAGACGGGTACATGGCCCACATGGCCTCTCATTTTGTGGGCTACACATTCCATGGACGCTTTGCCAGTACGTGAGGTTGCCCTCCCCATGGAGCACGACCAAAGGACTTCAAGACTTTGGCACTCCATTATGAAAACTATACTAATTATGAATGCTGAAAGGGTAATTTTCTAGGTGTGGGCTGGCATAGAGGGTCTGTGGCCATTTTACCTCAGCGAGTACCAGACCGCTGACGTCCATTAGATTCAGAAAACAGAGTGATCCATGTACGATATGCTCTATGTCGTTCCCTGGGGGACAGTCTTTGATTTGTGGCCTTTCCTGGGCACAAATGGGAGGAGTGATGGGACGGACCCTTTCCATAGGTGGGAGTTGGAACTCACCTTGTCTGTTGTAGAGACACATGCGACAAGGGCTGCACGCCTTAGGGAGCTCCACTCCCTTGGCACTGGCGAAGAGTCCCAGCTCTGGGCAGTTGACACCATCATTCTCCGTGCGCACATGGAGTATACGGACCTCTTTACCTACTTCCATCGACCTTCTTTGGGTCCAACAACATCATCTCCAGAGGATTGGGACCAAGGAAGCTGCTCAGGTGCATTGGACGAGCCCCTTGGTAGTAGTGACAAAAGCATCCCCGACAAATCTTCTCACCCTTAGCTCCTCCTCCACTCCTTCTTCCTCTCCCTCTTCTCCACCTGCATCAACTCAGGGTGTGGTCCCCACCACACTCAGAAAAAGAGGAAAAGGAAATGCAGCAAGGGACATCAATAGTAGAAGCAGCAGGTAGGATGTTATGGCACTGGATGTTGTGTCTACTGCTAAAACTACAACGACACACATCAATGCAGAAAGCACCAACAACCCTTGGACAAAAGTCGGATCACACATGGCCTTGAGGCTGCAAACGCCCATCGGCTGTCTCCCGGCACAACCTGTGCAGGTCGCGCGGCAAGCATGACAGCAACTGAGCCTAATACCACTCTGGGTGCCACTGGAGGCATGGATCCATGGGACCGCATTGCAGAGCCTCTTCAGTTGTTGTCTCTTTGCAGTCACTTAGAGAGCTGCAAATGTACTGTCACATCCGGGTGGTATCTAGAATGCTTGTCCTACTATGTTTATCGCCCGCGATGATGCTTGTGGAGGAGCTCTGTCATCTTGTGATAAGGATGAACATGACAGTACCCACTGAGTTCACGATGCACAGTTCCATGCCAAATTTCGTTCTCCCGAGTCCTGTGATGAGCGTCCATCAGAGTCAGGGTGCTCTGTGGCACATTGCTCAATGTCAATAATGGGTTTTGAGCTGATTGGCATCTGGACCATTGACTCTGGACCCATCCATCACATGACCTGCTGTTGTACCGACGTTTTTTCTCTTGATCCATTGCGTCAATTCAGTCAATGCGGACACAATCTGGTCAGGTCATGTCTGTCCAGGGAGTTGGGGTAGTGACATTTTATGGTTATTCATGTTCCTTTCTCATGAGCTAAGCCTGGTCTCTATTCATGCATGCACCGAAATGGGTCTCATTGCTGAGAACTTTGCAAACTCTGTCACAGTGATTGCTCTTAATACACGTACCACGATTCTTCGTGCCTATGATGTTGGTGACCTCTATCGTGTGACTCATTATGATCCCTCTATTTCTTCTTCCTCTCCTCTTCCACACGTGTGTTTATCACAGGGGCTCTCTCCCTTGAGCACCAGTGCTTGCTGCAATGCTGTCTTTGCCATGTTAGCTTGGAAACTGTGTCCAAGCTCATTCAGACTCAGCCAATCCTCAGTCTTCATGCCGCTTCCTTCGAGTAGTCGCCCAAGACCAATTGCCTTTTATGTGGCTAGGGTAAGATGCAACCTTGCACTTACCCTGAATATGCTTCCAAAAAACTAAGTCCACTAGACTTGGTCTACTCGGACATCCTCGGTCCCCTCCCAATCGAGTTCCTCTCAGATCGGGGTTGATGTGTTCTCACCCTGACTGATTGCTTTACGCAGATGCGATGGATCAATAGCATCCGCCACAAGAGAACGCCGACCTGGCGGTATGCACCTGACTTGTGACGGCTGAGCTCCAGCCTTGTCACACCCTGCACATATTGTGCTTGGATCGTGGTTGCAAGTTCTTAGACAAGATTGACGCATTATATACTGAGCACAATGGTTATCACCACCTCTCTTTCCATCATACACCTCAACAAAACGGTGTATTCGAGCACTGGAACCGTACCATGGAGGATGCGGTCTATGCCATGCGGTCAAGGTGCGATCTTCCAAAGTCCTTTACATTTGAGGAATTCTTCTACATGACATGAGTCTGGAGCCGCTTGCCACATGGTCCTCTTCGGGACCATGTCACAACGCACAAGCTATAGTTTGGCCATCACGCTGATCTCCATCTCACTCGTGTTTGGAGATGAATGGCCTGCTTCAGGTATACCGAGGATCAGGAGGGGTCCAAGGTCTTACCTCAGGGTCATAAGTATGCCTTCCTTAACATCTTCTCACAGTCGAAGGCCCATCGCTTTTTGGAACCGGCTCGCAACACTGGTGCAAAGATAGTTAGCATATTTTACGCTAGAGAATCTGACTCTTTTTTTATCGTGCCGGTTTCACTTGGCTTCTGAAAGGTGGGTGACGGTTTCATCCCCTGCTCTTGGTTGCGTGGGAATTGCACGTACTTGTGAGGCTGCTACGTAGAATTGCGTGCCTTCTACACAGCTAAACAGTAGTGTTGCTACCCAACACTGTTGAGCAACAATTGCTATCCAACAGTAGGGCACTACAAGGCAAAAAGCGTGGCTGTTGCTGCCATGGGACTGCTACTACTGCGGCCACTACTACTACAATAGCTACCACTGCTACTACACTACGACAGCCGCTACCGCTACTATGTTGTTGTTGTTGTTGTTGTTGTTGTTGTTGTTGT
>SZWC01001224.1:169588-184333 GCA_023375785.1 Penium margaritaceum | reverse complement strand
GTCGTTGTTGTTGTTGTTGTTGTTGTTGTTGTTGTTGTTGTTGTTGTTGTTGTTGTTGTTGTTGTTGTTGTTGTTGTTGTTGTTGTTGTTGTTGTTGTTGTTGCTGCTGCTACTGCTGCTGCTACTGCTATTGTACTTCTAATGGTGTTGTTGCACTGATACTTCCCCTCTCATTGCCGCTTTGTTGCTGTTGCTTTTCGTGGCTATTGATGCCGCAGCTACTCAATGCTACTATCACTATGTGCTGCCAATGCTTGCAACTGCCACCATCATCACAAGCCGCTGCTGCGAGCTGCTTCTCTTTTTTTCATGTGTCACAAGTGGTAGTCAGGCAAGCTGTTGCTACGACTTGGTGTTGCCGCTATCGCTCAACATGGTTGCTACAGTTCGTTGTTGCCAAAGCTCTTGCTACTATGGCGGTGGCGGTAACTCATGCCGCCACTATCGGTATTGCCACTCACAATAACGGTGCTGCCGCTAGTGCTGATGTAGAGACGACGTCTCTATTGCCAATGTCTGCTACGACAAGTCTCAGGATACGGCTCTCACCATTGGTGTCGGAGCTACGTCTCTGGGGATCAGCTCAACAGGAAAGATCTTGCCGCTCTGTTACCACGGGAAACTACTCGAAAGCTTCCTAGCCTTGCTTCCACTGGCGTGGTGGCATTGTCTTGTCAGCTGTCGCAGTGGCAAGCAAGTCGGTGCACGAGAGAGAGCAAGGGTTAGGCTAAGGAAATGCGCAAAGTCTCATAAGTTCCAATAGCTTTGTAATGCAAAGAGAGTAGACAACTGACAAGCACACAACATAAACATCTGCTGCGACGTATGGAAGGTGACGCATGTGGCAGTGTCAGTTTGTCATAGAACCAACCTAAGCCCAGTGTTTTGGTTGTGACTCTGCGCACAAGCACCCAACACAACATTGTCTAAACATAGAGATGGAGAATCGTGCATGAGTGTCAATCCACTAAGAAAACTCTAACGAATGAAAAGCAATTGCTGAGCACCCTAGCAAACACCCAAGACGTCATGGCAGGTGTTTCACATATGTTGGTGGGTGGGGTCTCCACCCGTTTGTACTCCGACGCCAACTGGGTTTGCATCAGGAGTGAGTAGTCACTATAAGCTACACGGACATACACAGGCGGTTTACATTGCAAGAACCCTTGTGTCTTTGTCTTTGCACAGTAGAGAGTGTTCTTGTCCACGTCCTTGTCTGTGCTCTTCACCCCCATGAAAGTTCTAAGGATACATTGGCCAGAGAATCCTGTTTAGGGCTCTTTCCTCATGCGAGGTGATGCACCGTTGAAAGGTCCCTAATTCTTGAGCCTGTCTACTTCCCGACCCACTGGAAGCTCAAACCTGATTCCGCTGTTCGAAGTTATAAGCCGACGACTACATGGTCAATGTGACGCCCGGGCGATTCTAGCAAGTTTGTTTATGGTTCATTGGCGGAGCTCAAACAGAGACTTTGAGCATGAAGGTTCTGTTTGATTCCACGTTTTTATGGTCATCTTCCAGATTTCACATGCTTTAAACATAATGCAGAACTTTTGGGTTGCAGGAAAACATCTTCCCTCAAAATCTTGCCGTTCGGACGGCCTACGAAGTGAGATTGGCGCTGGCGCGATTCACAGGTGGGATCAATCTTATGGTCATCATGGACCGTCAAAATTTTGAGAGGTAGCTTTGAGAAAAATCCGGTCGCTATGCCCCGATGTCTAGATAATCGCCGCATGTGTTGGCGACTGGTCAGGTCATCGCCTCGGACAAGTTTGCCCAAATTCTAGTAAGAACACATTCTAGATGCCGTGTTTCATGTTGCATACCAGACAAACACGAGTCCCTTATCTTTTGGAGTGGGCATTTCTGTTATTACACAAACAGCCCATTGTGTCACGAGAACCATGGTATTCACTCCGACAGTTGAGGGTCAACTGGCCAATTGCCCCATCCGCAGTGGATGTTCCAAAACCTTCCGATAGCTTCGACCACTCTCGCGAACCTACAAACAGAAGTATCACGACCTTTCGGTCAACTTCTCGATGCACCGAGACGAATATGGATTTATAAAGATACATCTCGCATCTTCACTGTCGATTCTCAAAGACCCCCGACTTCGCAGCAGACCTTCCCGAATCCGAATACTTACAATGCGACTCCGCAAGCGTCGCTCGACAATCGACCCAACAACCCTGACTATGCCTCATTCATAACTCGACACTTGTATACATGTGTTCAATCATTTTGACACTTGTCATCAAAGTACACTTACCGCTAATTATATGATGCTCAGGTGTCCCAAATCCTAAATCGTGTTCTTCCTCAGAATTTCTACCTGTTCACCATCTATGCTCCGTTCGGCATAACACTTGCTATCAGAGCGTAGGGGTGGTGGAGAGGGATCCGACTACTTTACCCATCTGGAGGACTATCTCGCACAAGCTGTCAACGCATCTCGCATGTCAAGACTTAGCAGATTTCACGACTACGACGTGAGGCAAGCGAGTGCAACCGATGACCAGGAGCGGGTCTTCGACAACAACTTTGGCGATGGAGGAGTAGAACATGCCAATGCATACAAACCCCAAAGCGACAGCGAATGCTGGCGTGGCAGGCTATACGGCTGCTGGAACAACCTCTACAGCTTCGACGACCAATTTGGTCGCGGACCCAACAGCGACTAGCCACCCCTACCAATGGCCTCGACAACGACAGGTGGCACTGGATGACAGGCGCGGATCGACGAAGAACTAGAAAACTGGATCTCTTTGCTTGAGGGGATCAACAACCACTTGCTCCAACAACTCAACGTCGCGATGGAGGCTCTTTGCAATGCAAGCGCGCGTGAAGCGGTGCTCGTCAAGAGAAATTCTCAACTCTTGAGCAAGCCCAAATTTTTTCCGGCTCCACCAGAACTGCTTGATCCTACAAACACAAAAAGATTGACAATTCGGGTGTGGCTGACGAGTTTAGAGGTGTACTTCATTGCTGCTTACGTCAATGACAATCGACCTCATGACCATGCTTTTGCGTGGCACGGCGCTAAGTTGGTGGACGACCTAAAGACCATCCAATAATAGCAGGAGACGGGTGGAGCATCATCAACAGCTAACGGCACCCGTCTCACATTACCGACCGCAGGCGTTCTACCCTTGGAGCAGATCAACCAACAGTGGCAAGATGCGCTCACGGCACCGACCGACTGGAATGAATTTTTGAGATGGATGCTCGCACGCTTGCTGAACGGCTGAACGAGAAGTCCGACGCACGGTACCGACTCCAGCGTCTACTTCAGCAGTCCAGCGTGTCGGATTGCACATGGAGATTCCCCGAGATTATCACCGCAGCAGACATCGCCCCCAATGAACTCTGTTCTCATTACAACAACAGCCTCAAGCAAGACATCCGGTGCACAATCGCTAATTTCAGCATCCAGAACGACCCTGCTGATGATCGTAGTAGTAGAAACAATCGATATCGCCGACTACAATGTTCGGATACAAGAATCCTACTGCTGGCAACCTCCAAACCACGATCATCGTGGAAACAAAAAGAAACAATCGGCGGACGTCTCGACTCTGATGGAAGTGAACACCATCGACTAGAGAGATATGTGAACCTGCTACAAGTGCGGAAAAGTCGAGCACATCACTCGCAATTGTTGGAGGAAGGAGTAGGCCAAAAGGGGGGGAATTTGTAGAAAAAATGAGTCGGGAAATGGCAAAGGGCAGGAGTAGAAGGCGCAACTCTTGTCCGTTAGGAATGATATGCGCCAAAAGATCGCCCATCTGAATGGCCTACATCGCCGCAGGGGGTTTTTGAGATCACTAAGTTTGACGAGGGGTACAAGGATGACCAACCGGCGATGTTCCTAAAAACTCAGCCTCGAGGATACAAAATTCGCAGAATGGTACCGGCACTATTGGATGGCGGAGCTTCACACAGCTTTGTGAGCAACAACATGGTTCATACACTGGGTCTCCAGACCAAACCAGGGGTGTTTGAAGGAAAAATCGTCGACGGGAGTACAGATGTGGAGACTCTAAGAACCACTACAACTTCAAGTTGGAGATCTACAAGATGTGATGGTCTGGAGGTCTTGTGCAATGAGCGATTACAAAATCATCCTCTGACAAGATTTCCTATACAAGCAAAATCCGTAGGTTGCTTGGAACAACGGCAACTTCTGTGGATATCGACGGTGCTAAGCGACAAATTCTGCGTGCGGGACACAAGCTGACAGCGGAAGCAGCAGAGGTGGAAGTAGCAGAGGAAGCCACGGAAGCCAAAAAGTGACAACCTGTTCAGCTGATACCCCTCAACATGACCAAGTACTATATACGATGAGGAGCTCGTGCATGGCTTATACATCTGGAGGCAATGGGAGAAGTGGAAGTGGCAATAGCTGACTCATGGACGGCCTCATCAGCCTCATCGACATGAACGAAGTTCGTGATGGTCCCCAAAGAATTCGCACCAATCATCCAGGAGTCCACGGACGTCTTCCACGACAAACTCCCGAGAACCTTACCTCCTCAACGTGACATGGACCATCACATCAAACTAAAGCTAGGCAACAGACCTACCGTTCAAGGGGCCTATCGGATGAGTGATCACGAGCTGACCGAGCTGAAAAAGCATCTCGACGAGATGCTCGGTCAGGGGTTCATCCACCCATCCACGTCACCATACACCACACCAGTACTATTCATAAAAAATAAAACTCGTGAGATGCGAATGTGCGTGGATTATCTGGTGTTGAACGATGCCACCATCAAGAATCGCTACCCTCTCTCCTAAGCTGACGAACATTTCGACCAATTCTGAGGGGCTTGAATTCTCAGCAAAATTGACTTCCGCATTGGATATCACCAGATACGCGTGGCAGACGTCGAAATCAAGAAGACGGCGTTCTGAACTTGCTTTGGACATTTTGAGTTCACAGTGATGCCATTGAGACTTACAAATGCCCCGGCGATGTTTATGGCGGCAATGAATAACATTTTGAGTCCGTACCTCGATGATGTTCTCGTGGTGTACCTCGACGATTTTGGTATAAAGCCTCATCCCTGAGGAACATGATGGCTATCTTCGAAAAGTCCTCCAAGTTTTACAAGGATAGAATTTTTTGGAAAGCTATCAAAATGCGACTTTGGTCGTCGTTCGATCGAGTTTTTGGGTCACGTCATCAACGGCGAGTGGATCACCATGGACCTAAAAAAGGTGGCAGCAGTCGCAGATTGGCTGATGTTGGCCAACATTCAAGAAATCCAGGTTTTTCCTTGGATTCTGCAATTACCACCAGCGATTTGTACAGGACTACGCCATGGCCACGAATGCATCAGACCAGGCCATAGGCGCGGTCCTTCTACAAGACCATGGCAACGACAAACAACCGATCGCCTACATGTTTCAAAAAATGAAAGTGACGGAACTCAACTGTGCAGTACACGAGAAGGAGATGCTGGTGGATGTGCATTCTTTCAAGATGTGGCGATGCTACCTGGAGTGTTGCCGATGCATCGTGCACACAGACCACCACTCAAAAAAATACTTGAAGACGCAGCCGAACCTTAGTCGATGTCAAACCCGATGGATGTTTTCCTTGAATCCGGGTTCAACTACGATATCGAGTTCCGGTCAGGCAAAACCAATCCAACGCACGCACACAGCTGCCGACGAGATCTAATGGACGGCGTGGGAACGTTGCAGCTATAGCGAGACCCGTACCTTGAGCAATTATTCGCACGAGGTTACGACTAGCACGTGGGATATGATTAAGCAAAATTCTGGTTCGACGCACCCTATCGGCGACGACGTTTCACTCGCCAAGTGGTCGTTCCCCCAAATGACGAACTTCGCCGTATGCTGCTCAAAGAGTGCCACCACAGAGGACCAAGTGGACACTTTGGAGAGGATAAGACGCTGAAGAAGCTTACAAAAAACTATCGGTGGCACAAGATGCAATGCGACGTGGCCAACTTCTGCAAAACCTGCGATACATGTGAACGACAAAAATCCCGTCGAACGAGGCTACCCGGACTTCTGCACTGGCTTCCTGTTCCACGGAGCCATGGGCAGACATCTCCATGGACTTCGTCACAGGTTTACCGGTCACACCCCAGGGATGTAAGGCAATCCTCGTGGTCGTCGAGAGGCTTTCCAAAATGTCCCACTTCATTTCGACAACGACCACCGTCACCGCCAAGGGAATAGCAGGGTTGTTTCTAAACAACATCGTACGGCTACGCAACATACTCAGAACCATCACCAGCGACAGCAACGGCCGATTCACCAGCCATTTTGGACGCAACAGATGACTCTATACGGTGGTAGAATTCAACGTTCAATGGCGTTTCATCCTCAGACTAACGGCCAAACCGAGCGGACAAATCAGACGCTTGAACAACTTATTCGAACACAATGCGAACCTCACGGGATGGATTGGGCACAAAAACTCCCAACTGCCGAGATCACATAGGACGGAGTTGTTATATGTCCATTGTTTCGTTCGATAAATCAGCCGTGTCCATACGCGAAAACGACCTGCACGCGGTGTGTAGAGCCGAAAACAGAAAAACTGCGCTGTCCATAGTCGAAAACGACATGACAGCAGTGCCCATGTTTTTCGTCGCGCGAACGAAAATGGGCACGATTGATATATACATTTCATGCATATATCACACTTGACGTGTTTTTTTACTTCGAGCTTCGCAGGTCGTCACGAGCTCGTAGGAGTTTTGCACCGAAAACTGTCTGCGAGCTCGCGATGACCTTGCCAAACCCCCCTTATAATCTAGGGTTTTTTTTTGTAGGTTTAGGGGGGGTTTGCAGGATGCGGAGTACCCTGGGCATCTGCTGGGCCTCACGGTGTTGGTGTGTGTGGCTTCCACCCGTCACAAGCGACGGCCAGGAGAGTAGGGGAACAGGAGAGCACGCCGACATGGTCCCCGATTCGGACCCCGGAGGCACCGGTGCATCGGCAGGTGGTGGACCACCCACTCGGAGCTGACCGACGACTGCCCTGGCGTCGTGGATGCTTTCTCAGACCTCTTATAGTTTTTTTGTAGCCTATGCTTGATGCGGACGCAGCTAGCGCCAGAGCACCGACGAGTGGTGGCTCCATCCACCAGCAGCTGCCAGAGAGCTGCCACGACGCCCTGGGTGCTTGCCGGGGTGCTTTGCGGTTTTTCTGCAGACGCTAGAGTTTTCTCGGTGGACTGTCTCTTGAGCCTGATTTGCATGTTTTTCATTGTCTGTCCACCAATCGCTGCCGGACTTATGCGTGTGACCAGTCGTAACGTCAGGCTTGAGATTCTGCATCTCTAGGTTCAGACGACGTAGCGTTCTGATTTGTCTGCGCAGAGTTGCGGCCAAAACATTGTTTTGGGCCGGTTTTAGGACAGACCTTGCACTGCCGCGTGCGACACTTGTCGTGCACCGCGGCAAGTATTTGTGCTGTGGACTTGTCATTAGTTATCTCTCTCTGCGATTATATTCAGATTTGAGCTTCTTGACACTCTGTGCGTGTCCGTACCTAGACCCTTGCAGTTTTTGCCTCTGACTTGTGACCGTTGTCACACGGTGACCTAGCGCTGACGCCTAGTGTCACGGCAGGTAGTTAGGAAGATTCCTAGAATTTTCTCATGGTATCAGAGCGAACGAGCCACAGCTCGTTGTGCTATGCAGCAGAGACGCAACAGCAGCAGCAGTGAGTGGCAGCAGCGGCAGCCACCCACAGTAGCAGCAGCAGATCCTGGACAGACCCGCTACAACTACGTTGCAGCGGAGCGGTGGAGGCATCGGCGATAGAGGCGGTAGCAAGCAACTGCATCCGTAGCAACAACAACTGCGGGAAGCACCTGCTGCGGGAGCAGCTACGGGCAGCAGCCACTACAACAGCAGCACCGGGTGACAGCAACACCCGTGTTTGGTCACCGGTGTGTACACAAAAAAAAAGGGGGAAGAAGCAACTCGCAACAGCAGCGGCGGCTGCGAGCAGCAGCAGCCGCAAGCTGCACCAACCGCAGCAGCAGTAGGCAGCAGCAGCAGAAGCAACCGCAGCAACGGTGGCGGGTAGCAGCCATACTAGCACCGGCAGAAGCAGGCGCTTGCAACAGTAGCGGCGATGAGCAGCAGTCGCAACAACAGCAATAGCAACTACAGCGACGACGAGGAGTTGCAGTAGCATTTGCAGTAGCAGCACAAGGAAGCAGCAGCCGCAGCAGCAAGCAGTAGCCGCAGCAGCAAGCAGCAGCCGTAGCAGCAAGCAGTAGCCACAGGCAGCAGCCGCAACAGCCGCAACAGCAGCAACAGTAGTAGTTGCTGCAGCAACCGCAGTAGTAGTTGCTACAGTAGCTGCTGCTGTCGGGCCTAGGGGTACGTGACACGAGGGACCTTGCTCAGGGGGGGAAGGGGGGTCCGGTCGGTCGGGCCTGTTGTGCCCACGGAGGGCGCGACAGCACCGGCCAAGCGTCGGTGCTTGAGTCGGTGTGTGCCGACAAAACGCCGGTCCCCCGCCGGCTGAAAGGGGCAGGGAGGGCCGACGAGTGGCCGCCGGCCGGCTACACGTAAGGGGGGGGGGAGCGAGGCTCCCCCTCCACTACGCTCGCCGCGAGGGTCGAGCCAGACCAAAAAAAAAGGAGGGGGAGGGGATGGAGGGGGGGGTCCTCGAGTGGGGCACCCCAGAAAACCCCAAAATGGGGCACCCAAGGAGGTAGCACCATTAAAAAACAAAAAAAGGGAGGACAGGGGAGTCCTCGAGTGGGGCATTTGAGTAAGGCCCGGGAAGGGGTACCCCACTCGCACCGAGCGTCAGTGAACCAAAAAAAGTGTTTTTTTATTACTTTACTTTTCGTGTGGCTTGAGGCTACTACTGTCGGCTGACGATGGGAACTGCTGTAGCGGCAGCCGCTACGATAGTCGCAGCAGCAGTAGCAAGAGCGAATGTGGCTTGAGGCCACAACCATCTGTTGACGACGGCACCCGGTGCAACATCAGCAGCACCGAAGGTGACTTGAGGTCGCACGTTGCGATAGCTACGCCATCGCCACCAGGTGCAATATTGTAGCAACACATTACGACTGAGGTCGTCGCCTGAACTGAAGACATCGCAGCCTGTCTGAGAGACGTTGCTGTATTCGTATCCATCTACGTGGTACTTTGCACCATCGGGGTCGAGTGTGTCAGATTATCATCGACGCTCAGCTCTCGACATGAGCTGCACAGTGTGGCCATGCGCGTTGCCATCGCCGTGGTCTGTACCTGAGCCTCAACCGTGGCAGCCGCCACAGGTACAGTGGTCAATGCAGCCGTGGCACGACTCCCACTTGTCATCAGGGTTTCTGTGCTACTACTGTCGAGATAGGCAGCATGGGTGATGCCAGTGCCGACAGCGCCCTCGTGGGTGGCATCCCCCTGGGTACGATCCTCTCCACCTCCTCCTTCAACACATATGTCATCGAGTGATGCCACAACGCTTTTGCATGGTGATATGACTGCCCTACACATGGAAGTCCGGAACCTCAAGCGCATGGTCTAGCAGCTCCTTGACCACGTGACTTCCAAGAGAGTTGCTACCCCACCGCAGGTGTCGCCTCCCACTTCATCCTCATCTTCCTCCTGATCCTCCATCCCTTCATCCGACGATGCTAGTACATCGGATCTCTCATCCACATCCGTCGCCCTCCGCTCCATCTTGGAGGCTGTCCGCATCATACCGACGGACGGACCCTAAGCCTCTTGCCGTATCGCTCGTTCTTGCACTCGGTGTGTGCGACAGCGAGCTGCTCGTCTTGCACAGCGCACACAAGTAGCACCATCAGACGCGGTTGTGGGAGGAGTCTCAGGTGACAAGACCCCCTTGTCCCGTGTTCACGGGTTGGTCTGCCGAGTCCCCACAGCTCCTGCCGAGGTGTCAGTCGTGGAGGGGATGGATTGTCCGCTGACGACCGCAGAGGAGCTCGGCATTGGTGAGACGACTGCTATATAGCGCAGGATGATTGAGGCGGGTGACGCTACACAGCAGACTCAGCTAGCGGAGAGTTTGGTGGGGGGAGACGTTCACCCTGATGGAGACTCTTCATCAGAGGAAGATTGGTCCGAGGCTGAGTCTGAGTCGGGGATAGAGATGGTTTTTGTTGATACACTGGCGGATGACATGACGACGGTCGATGTAGGATCTGCGCCTGACGGTGTGCGTGCTCCTACATTAGCTGGAGTGGAGACAGCTGCCATGGTGCCACGAGCAGTAGTAGGAGTAGGTGATAGAGATGCTAATGCTTGGCCCCCAACAGACGCCCAGGTGGTTCAGACAGATAGTGCTGGGGAACAGGAGTAGGTGATGGACCACCAGGACGAGGCAGACTTCCTTTATGAGGATCACTCGTCCAGCGTGGAGTGGTCAGACGAAGATCGGAGGCAGACGTAGAGACCGAGTGCGCTGCCGTTCTTGCAGTTGCCGCGGCAAGAGCATGAGATGGTCCCTCGGTGAGAGCAGATGTCTGTGTGTGCGACATGGAGGATGGAATACTAGCTGCGGACCTCCGACACCTCACTGCCTTGACCGGTGTCGGAGACACCATGGCGGTTCCAGCCGAGGACACAGCTACTCTCGTCTGAGCTATAGTTCCTATACCCGAGCGCATACACCCCACGATCGACGAGCAGGAGGCAGTGGTGACTCGAGCGGAGGCACACATGCAGAGTCTCATGGTCGAGCTCCAGGAGGCCAGTAGTCGCAGTTACACCGTGGATGTTCCAGCATGACGGGTTATCGAGGAGTGTGTGGAGGATGTACACAGGCATCTTGAGGTAGCTGAATGGTCTCTACAGGATGAACGTCTGGGACACACGGACCTCCAGCAGCAGGTGGATGGTGGGCTGCGCACCAGGGGTCACGAGGAGCACCACGGCACTGACCGCACCTTCGATGACCACGACGTCGGCGCGGATGCACCTGTACCTACACATGCCGACGTCTGGCCAGCAGCTGACGGCCGAACGACAGATGTGTCATGAGCAGCAGGTGCCTTCGCAGCAGTTGTTCCTATAGTCCCAGATGACTTATGTGGCGACTCGTTGTCTTGCGCTCCCGCTCTACCAGCACCTTGTGTCACGGCGGTACTTGAGTCGAGGACTGACGTAGAGGACGTCGACTTGTGCGACGAGCAGGCGCAACTTCACTCCTTCCTATGGGGTAAGACCGCAAGGCTACATGAGGATCTGGCTCGTATCGACACGCACACTATCGAGGTCCACCGTCAGCTTCGTTCCTCGACTGACCGTCTACATGCCGCAGATGCAGCCAGCCGATCGGCTGCCGTGTCAGAGCTTGTCGAGCTCCACACGCGCCTCGACGCTGCGGAGGCCACGAGGCAATGTGCAGCTCAGCAATTGGAGGCCATACAACAGGCGATTGTTTCTGAGGAGACCCTTAGCGCTGCACCAGTCACATCAGCAGGTGACGACTACGACAGCGATGACGATGACAGCGACGGCGATGACGACGACGACGACAACGACGACGCCTCTCCGGGGTGAGGCTCAGTGTGAGCACATCCTACCACCATCATCGTCACCCTTGCTATTGCCGTGCAAGGGTATGTGGCCATGGGGGAGCCGTGTTCCCTCCTCACGAATTGTGTTGGGAGCAACCATTAGCTTTGCTCGTTCTGTCAGTCTCTGTAGCACAGGGGGAGTGTTGGTATGTGGGCTTTGGCCTGACATTCTTTGAGGACAGCGAGGTTACTTGGGGTGTACCACGATGTATGATCCATGCAAGGTTATGCTGGTCAAGACCCGCGCACCTAGTGAGTTCTACCGGTGTGACGTGGAGACCCATTGCCTACATGTGTCATGTGTGATCCATGCATGATGTGGTCTAGACCCGGATACCCGGAGACATTTTCCGGGGTCACGAGGAGACCTTGTTTCTCTGTCTGTCTTCCTAGAAGCTCAAATCTGAGTGTAATCGCAGAGAGAGATGACAAATGACAATTGCACAGCATAGATACCTGCCGTGGCGCATGACGGGAATCGCACGTGGCAGTGCGACGTCTGTCCTGAAACCGGCCCAAAAACACTGTTTTGGCCGTAACTCTGCGCAGACAAATCAGAACGCTACACCGGCTAAACCTAGAGATGCAAAATCTTGAGCCTGACGCTATGACTGGTCACACGCATAAGTCCGGCACCGATCGGTGGACAGACAATGAAAAACATGCAAATTGGGCTCAACAGTCAGTCCACCGAGAAAACTCTAGCGTCTGCAGAAAAACCGCAAAGCACCCCGGCAAGCACCTAGGGCGTCGTGGCAGCTCTCTGGCAGCTGCTGGTGGATGGAGCCACCACTCGTCGGTGCTCCGGCGCTAGCTGCATCCACATCAAGCATAGGCTGTAGAAAAACTGTAGGATGTCTGAGACAACATCCACGACGCCGAGGCAGTCGTCGGTCAGTTCCGAGTGAGTGGTCCACCACCTGCCAATGCACAGGTGTCTCCGGGGTCCGAATCGGGGACCATGTCGTTGCGCTCTCCTGTACCCCTACTCTCCTGGCCGTCGCTCGTGACGGGTGGAAACCATACACACCAACACTCCCCTTGACTGACACAACTGTCAATTCAACGATGTTTGAGCAAAGGCAAGAGATGATGGCTCTCGCAACCAATCATAACGAGCACTAATCAAGCATGCCACAGCATAGGGTCTTCTTGTGACAATGGTGCATCCCACCAAGTGCCTGGGTCACAACCATGCACGAAGTCAATCACACACACCTACGTGTCAAACATCATGAAAGAGAGACAGAGAAACAAGGTCTCCTCGTGACCCCGGAAAATGTCTCCGGGTATCGAGGTCTCGACCACATGATGCATGGATCATACATGACACATGTAGGCAATGGGTCTCCACGTCACACCGGTAGAACTCACCAGGTGCGCGGGTCTCGACCAGCATAACCTTGCATGGACCATACATCGTGCTACACCCCAAGCAACCTCGTTGTCCTCAAAGGGTGTCGGGCGAAAGCCCACATACCAACACGCGGTAGCGGGGCTCGGCACATGTTAGGGTAAGAACAAAAAGCTAATACCCAAACCGCCGATTGAAAACTAGGGGGTTTGCATGTTATTGGGAGTTGGAAGCAAGACCATTTTTTCCTAATCGTTGTCCGTGCCATACTACAGAAGAATAACGACTTCATGGTGTCTCTGACTGAATGTCGTTCGATCTGTCGATCGGACGTGCGGAGACGGAAAGGCGTTAGAAAGAGATAATCGAGTGTTTAGTTTTCTTGCACTTTACTTATGTCGACTTTCACTTTGGAAATTGTTTTAAACAATTCAGGTTCCATCCCGCATTTTTCGACTTCATGGTGTCTCCGGCTATATGTCGTTTGATTTGTCGATCGGACGTGCGCAGACGGACATGCATTAGAAAGAGACAATGGAGTGTCTAGTTTTCTTGCACTTTACTTATGTCGAATTTCACTTTGGAAATCGTTTTCAAACAGGCAGTTTCCATCCCGACTTTGTCGACATTAACAAAAACAGTACCGGGAACCAATCAATACAAAAATCATCTCATGATCGAGAGTTGTGTCATTCGAAACCAGCCAAACCCACCTTGTGGTTTCGCAACTTCTACCTTCTCACCATCCAGACACAATTCAGTAAAAAATTTTAATTCATAACATTCATGAATTTCCCATGGGCATCATACCCATACCCATAAATGGACGGGGTAAGGAACGCCCTACCCGGCGACTTAAAAAATAAGTGTGCCGTGCCCATTTACTTCACCATGCTCGATCAGCGGCATGCGCCGCTGATCGAACGAAGCGAGGTGGGGCATGCCGACCCCCTTCGCGATTCTTGCTCCCATGCGAGAATCACGATTGAGCAAAACCGCCCGTTTTTTAAGTTTGAGCAGAGACGCTTATATATATGTGTTTTTCTTTTTCTCACTCGCAAACTGTGAAGATTTTCCATTCAAACCGTAGTGAAACCCTACCCCAAATCACATTTTGGGGTTGAGGGTTTTATTCTTGGGTGAAATAGCTCAGATACCCATAAAAGACGAAGTGTGACTCTCATCCGCCTGTCGTTCGGAACAAAAGTAACGATCCGCCCGTAGCTCGGAAGAAAAGCAACCAGCCGCCCGTCGCTGTACAGGAAAGTAACCAACCACCCGTGGTACTTTCGCTTATCATGGAGTACCGGCATCTGCGTTATATGCGTTGCTTCGTGGGCACGATGTTACTTTTTTTCCAATGAACTCGATTTTTGCCATTTGTTTTCGCACTCCGTACAATGAGACGCTGCATGCACTTAAATGCGACTGTAAATGTGTCTACATATATTGACATGAAGTTGGTTCGGTGTGCATCCAGGTCGTGTAGTAAGGGCTACTTCTTTTTCCATAACATTAGAGGTCGTCCGCTGCCTTCTACGTTGGTTCTCCTTTGCCATGCTGACGTTGCGTACACTCGTAAACAACGAGGCGGATTAAACACGGCCTGCATGCCCGGATGCCAGCCTGGCTGCCGAACCTGCATGTGCGCAAATGGAGGCGCACTAGTGACCTCTGACCCTTGTCGCGCGTGTGGTGTGCACGCGGCTTGGTTGCAAAACCTGTGCATGTATGCTGGCATGCGGATGGTTCTTCACATGCGTTGGCACAACTCAGAGAGCGTGAGCATGGACGGGGGGTTAGCGACACCCCCCCCCCCCCCCCCCCCCC
>SZWC01001224.1:155003-169467 GCA_023375785.1 Penium margaritaceum | reverse complement strand
CCCCCCCCCCCCCCCCCCCCCCCCCCCAGTGTTTGTCATTTCGGCGTGTGCAGCGCCGAGGTGCGGCTATGTGAGGGTTTCGTGTGTTGGCGGCGAAGCGACAACATGGCGCTCTCTCTCCTCATCAAGCGAGGTGAGTTCAAGTGCAGGGTACATCAGGACTATATTGCGATGAGAAAACGCCAATGTACCCATTCTTCGCGCCATGGCGCCCCAGACCCGGGCCAGTGCCCGGAGGGCGGAGGCTCCTGTCTCCACCATTCCTGTCCGCGCAGATCCCACACACTCGCCCCGTCGAAAACCGGTCTCATGTGCCGAGGCATTGCGTCTTATGACTGCTGTGCTCTCACAACCGCGCGGCCCTCTGACACGAGGATGGGCGGTCTCCACCGGCCAGGGGAGCTTGCCCGTGGCGGCTAAGTTTCGCGTGCCACGGCAGGTTCCCACGTCATGTGGCCTCGCCGGCAACAGCCGCCACAACTCTGTCCGGTTCTTCAGACCCAAGGCGGTGTAATCTTCAACGGCCGAACCCACCAACGGCTGCGGGGTGGCGCCCCTCAGGCGTCGGTGTGGCCCCGCCGGTTGCACTTCCCGCCGAGCTGACGGCTGCTGCACGTCCCGCTGCACGTCCTGCGCCACCACGAGCTGCATGACCTGCGGCACCATGTGCAGCACCACGCGCTGCCTTTACCGCTACAGCACCCGCTGCTGTACCTACTGCTCTACCCGCTGCTGTACCCGCTGCACCACCCACTGCACCACCCGCTGCACCACCCGCTGCACCACCCGCTGCACGTCCCGCTGCACGTCCCGCTGCACCACCCGCTGCACCACCCGCTGCACGTCCCGTTGCACGTCCCCCTACACCACCCGCTGCACCACCCGCTGCACCACCCCCTGCGCAATTTCTGGCCCGACCCGGTGCAACACCCGCTGCACTACCTGCGGGACGACCTGCCGTTCGGCCCACCGTACGACCACCTCAGCAACGCGCCTATCGCCCTGTGGAGCATGGTCTTCCGCCAGCGCCTCCTCCTGCGCAGGCGCAGTTCACGGCACACCACGTGAACCTCCGTGAATCAGGTGCCGAGGAAGAAGCCTTCTTCTGGCTTAACAGAGACCGTGATTTTGAGGAATGGGAAAGACATTTCGACGAAGAGGCCACCGAGAGCATGCGGTTGTTTCGAATGGAGCCACGCTCCCCGGAGCAGACCGAGGCTCCTCCATACACCCAATCATGGGCAAGGCATCGTGTCATTTGTCCTAGTGCATCCACTGGTAATGTGTGTGTCCTGGTTTTTAAACGCTTCACTGTCCTCATGTTTTGTACGCCTGCTGTGGCCGTTGTGTAGGGCATATACTTGTCTGTGCGTACCCAGTGATTGCGGAACATCGCTTTCTCATGTTCTTGTTGCACATCTTCCTGCCCACTCCCGACTGATGACTATGCTTTCCGCTCTGGCTATCGTCTCCTATTGCAGCCACGTCCGAGAGCTCGCCCGAGTCCACGACGAAGAAACGGAAAGCAGATGGTGACGAACTGGTGGAGGGCAAGAAGTTTCGCAACATGGCAGCCTATAGAGCGGCCATCGAGGACTACGCGGTGGCGAATCGCTTTGGGCTTCAGTGGGTGCGGAGCGAGCCCGCACGGATCGACGTGCGCTGCGTGGAGGCCGTGCGACGTGGTTGCGCGTGGCACGTACGCGCAGTGGTGTCTTCCAAGTTCGGGGCGGTAAAGCTGTCCTACGTGCCAGAGGGCCACTGTTCCACCCCGACTATTGGCCGCGGGAGCCCCGCCCGTACCACAGGTTGGATTGCCCGGCACATCTTGCAGCAAATGGCGAGGGATCCGACAACGCCTCCTGCCACGATGAGGGCCATCATCAAGGAAGCATCGGGCATTCAAGTCGCCAACAGTACTTTGTATCGTGCACGAACAATGGCCCAGGCATACCACATGGGTCACACGAAGGCGAAGTCCTGGGCCATGTTTCCAGCCTTGTGTCAGGAGGTACGTCCCGCCACGTTCGTGGCATGGTACGTCACATTCACTGTCATCTTTGCTCACATTTTCCAGTTCATAGTTGTGACACCGTGGTTATGTGTCCATGCAGCTCAAACGTGTTGATCCGGCAATGCATGCTGTGGCGGAGCAAGACACACATAACAAGTTCAAGTGGGCGTTTGTGGCCCCTGGCGCCACCCGACTTGGCTGGGGGTACAGCAGGAGAATCATGACAATGGATGGAACGTTTTTGAGGAATGGGCACAAGCAGGTCATGTTGGTCGCACAGTTTTTTGATGCAAATGACCACGCATGCCCGATGGCGTGGGCTCTGGTCTCCACTGAGAATGAAGAGACATGGCTGTGGTTTTGCGAGCAGCTGGCTCGAGCTTACCCCTCTGCATCTACTGCAGGCGCAGTCATTGTGTCAGACCGTGAAGCTGGACTGGCGAAAGCGGTTGCAAGACATTTGCCGGGCGCAACACACACGTACTGTGCATGGCACCTCCACAGAAACGTACAGGAGAGGTACGGCAAGAAGGTGGCATACTGGGCATACAAGTGCGCACAGGCACTCACGCATGAGCAGTTTCACCGAGCTGCACGGCATCTGCGGGCAGTCAGCAAAAGAGCTGCGGACTACCTCATCCCAGCCCGGGACGGAACGGGTGGCATACCTCTGCACAAATGGACGTCGTACATGTGCCCTGTGCCTCGCGGGGGGCATATTACCAGCAATGCGTCAGAGTCGCTGAACGCTCGTCTGAAGAGCGTGCAAAAGCTGTTTCCGTTCTACTGCTTCCTGCAGGTCTACTACTTCGTGTAGGGAATCATGGCGCAGCGTGGAGAGCAGATAGCCAAGTGCAGCGAGCTTCTAGCCCCGGCTCCCGCAAAACGCCTGCTTCACAGCTCCGCTGTGGCACGTGACTACGATGTCGTGATGGAGGGGCCGTCGACGGCAATGGTTTGTGGCCCCACTGATGTGCGCCGGCACGTGAACCTGGCCATGGGAACCTGTGACTGTCGTCGGTGGCGGGAGTACGGCCAGCCATGCCAGCATGCTTGTGCGCTCATGATGGAGGTGGGTGTGGACCCGACTGCGCACGTCAGCCGCGGCCAGTCCATGCGGTATTGGAGCCTCACGTACGAAAATCCTATGCCCACACTGAGTCCAGCCGGACTGAACCAACCATTGCCGCCAGGCTGGGGCCAGCCAGGTCCGCGGCGAGGCCGCGGTCGTCCGAGGAGCGCTTGCATGGAGCGTGCGCCGCTGCGGAAACGCAACTTCATCTGCCCGAAGTGTGGCTGGAAGGGGCACACCAAAAAGAGCTGTCCAAACCCACGTGCGCCACGGCCTGAAGAAGCAGCAGGTGCACTACGTGCAGAGAGAGAGGCAGCAACAGGGGCTGCAGCTGATCGTGTTGCGAGAGAGAGGGGCAGGGCGCGAGGAAGGGGCAGCTACGGACGACAGTGACGCGTTGGACTACGACCCGGAGGGTGAACCCAGGGGGTCGTCGACGGACGACGAGGTTGGTGAGGCAGCCGCAGATGACTTCGACGATAACGTGTCTGACAGTGGCAGTGAGGACTCCCTGGGGTATGCGGCGGAGCCTGAGACCGGACTGCTGACACAGGGAGAGCACGACGCTGAAAGTGCCAAGTTCATGGAGGAGCATGGCGGAATGGAGGAACATGGAGTGGAAGACGCAGGAGAAGAGGGGGATGAAAACGAGGCTGATGATGAAGCTGACGAAGACGTCCGGAATGACGACATCAGAGGAATGGATGCTCTAGGAATCTATGGTGAGTCATTGAACTAGTGTTGTCTGCATTGTGTTCTGCAAGTCTGCAAATGATGCATACACGGACCTGCATTTCATAACTACATTTCCATGTCTCTGTGCAGGGGTGCAGGGAAGCATGCCATGAACTCAGACGAAGCGTGGAAGGAAGAACAACTTAGACCAAGTGTTGGCTGACACACTGCTCGGCTTGGCTAGTGGCCTGCCTAGGTCTGAGTTCATAAATGTTGTGTGCTTCTGTCAGTTCTCTCTGTCATGTTTAGGCCAGTGCTTTGACAACGTGGTTCAACATCCATCCCCAATCCATGTAGTCCTACAAGCCGTTGGAAAACTGTGATTGAAGAAAATTGGGTTTGAACATCCATCCTCACCGTTCAGGTTTTGCATTACGTAATAATGAACACAGTTGATTACTACTACTTTCACATACACTAGACAATGACGTTCGCAGTGTACAAAAGCGAGATGACAGTCATTTGTATAGCTCTCGAACATTGTCCTTCTTTGAACATGGACTGCACGGTATTCCCGGGAGCAGTACCTCTTGTGACTTCTTTTCTTTGTGGAGCCAGTACTTGTTACTTGCTGTCAAAGTTGGACACGGAATGGAGGCGTCTACAGCTCCATGTGTACTACAACACGTGCCCACAACCATTTGACATGGATGTTCTATCAGAGTTCAATCCCGAAGACGTCTTCTACGATGCTGAAGACGAACTTGAAGAAGAGATGGTCATTCATCCGGTTCCTGAAGTGGCTTCGTCCAGGCCTGTGCTCTTGTGCCCCATGTGCGACATTATTGGATGGATCCATACACTACCCCCACAAGTCCAGCATTGGATTGTGAACGGCAAACCAGGTCCATTCCAGTGACCAAAGGGTGGTTGAATGTAGTCATGTTGCAAAAGTTGACCAAACGTCTGCTTCATTCACAAGTTAGAGTACGTTTTCCACCAAGGCGCATTCACCAGGTTCGACATGTGCAAGTGCTGCATAACGCAGTTGTTACTATATGCCACCATGGAGGGCACAATGCATTCATGTGTAATGTACCTGACATGTGGGTATTAAAATAGTATCACAATATAGGAAGAATACCGGGTACTATGGATGTAAAACGTGTTGTAAAAATGTCGCATGTACCCTATCGTACACCACAGTCCGCGGTCAGAGTCAAGCAGAGCATACAGGATCCGGATGCACCCATGGCTCCCAGTGGGCTGGGCCCCACATAGGAACCCAGAAGCTCCTTCATGTTCGAAAACATGCACATGTGCTCCAACGTATTGAAATGAAGCCATACATTGCCTTGTGCAGCACAGGTCTTCATACTGTGATGTAAAACACCCTTATGTGCAGAAATTGGAGTACGTTTTCCACCAAGGCGCATTCACCAGGTTCGACATGTGCAAGTGCTGCATGATGCAGTTGTTACTGTATGCCACCATGGAGGGCACATTGCATTCATGTGTACTATACCTGACATGTGGGTATTAAAATAGTATCACAATATAGGAAGAATACTAGGTACTATGGATATCAAACGTGTTGTAAAAATGTCGCATGTACCCTATCGTACACCACAGTCCGCAGTCAGAGTCAAGCAGAGCATACAGGATCCGGATGCACCCATGGCTCCCAGTGGGCTGGGCCCCACATAGGAACCCAGAAGCTCCTTCACGTTCCAAAACATGCACATGTGCTCCAAGGTATTGAAATGAAGCCATACATTGCCTGACTGCCAGTGTGGAGTCTGCGGTCAGAGTCTGGCGCACCATAAAGGATCCGGATGCACCCATGGCTGCCAGTGTGGAGGGCACCACATAGGACGGCAATGTGGCCACTTCACACCCATGATGCCGCACATGTCGAATGGATCACTTGAAGGTTGGCCCAAATTCTTCGAGTCCCAGCGGCTTTTCATGTTGTTCCACACGACCCATGCATCAAACTGGTCCATACGGGGTCCTGGAGGAAGTAGTTCGCCCCATGGACCATATCTAGGAGCATCCTGTCCTCCGTCCCACAACTGGAGCGGCGGCATCGGACGACCTCGCAGCTTCAACGGATCGGAAAGAGCCATGTTTGCAAGCGACAACGATGCAAGTCAAGAAGTCAAGATAGCACTAGTGGTGACTTGTACAGTTGACAAGAAGCCGTGGTTGACGAATAAAATGCGTCGCATTATTATCACACGGTGACCTCTGGCCTCGTTGCACACTCACATCACCGGTGCAGGTGACTGACCAGAGAGTGATGACTTTGCCGACGGACTCGTCGTGACCAGAAGTTGGGAGGAAAAGCCATGAAGAGGCTCAATCTGAGCCTGCCAGCCACATTTGCATTTCTCCCATGCATTCAAACACAGTTGGTCATGGGCATAACCGGGTTCATCCCCTAGTAACTTTGTTGTTTGAACAGTGGCCTGGTTTATGCTAGAAAATTGATCTGTGGGCAGGTGGGGTTGATTCCACCAGTTTCGAGGGTGGCGAGAGAGATCGAGCTCGCTGCTCGCTCTCTCGCCTTCCCCCGTCGCGTAACACCTCTGTGACGCGTGACTGCGAATTACTCTCCGTTCGTTCTTGTGACTCTCACAACTCCGCGTCAATCTATGGCGTTTTGCCCTCTCTTGCATGCAACAGCAGTGCTCTTGCCTCAGTCTACTCTCTAGCCTAGATAGTCTGCTGGTATCAGAGCAAGTTGCGTGCAATCCGGACGGCGGATCGATCTACCGTCCACGCATCCTGGGCCGAACCCGCGGCTGCCACCTTTGGCGGCGCCGGCTCACTTCTTCTCCTAGGTGCACTGGGGGAGGCACACCCCACTTGTCCTGTCTCTCCGCCTCCTCTTCATCGGCCAAGGACAGGGACGTCGCCTATCTTGGCGACGATTCTCTAGTGGCGGAAGTTAGGTGTGAGGGGGGTGGTTCCCACACTACCGCCCCTCTCTCTGTGACACCCACCACTCTGGTGGGAGTCGGATCTGTAGTAGGCGAGCGTCTCCCACCTCAGTGCGGTTCTCACACCACACTACGGCCAGTTCCCACTACACCGCTCACCGCCGAAGCAGCAGCAGCACGGCGGCTGCAGCACAACAGCCGCAGCAACAACAGAAGCAGTACGTCGGCAGCAGCACGACGACAGCAGCAGCAGCAGCAGCACATCGGCAGTAGCACGACGACAGCCGCAGTAGCAGCAGCAGCAGCAGCAGCAGCAGCAGCAGCTGCACGTCGGTAGCAGCACGACGGCAGCAACAGCAGTAGCAGTAGCAGCATCAGCATCAGCATCAACAGCAGTAGCAGCAGCACGACAACAGCAACGGCAGCAGCAGCAGCAGCAGTAGCAGCAGCAGTAGTAGCAGCAGCAGCAGCAGCAGCACGTCGGCAGCAGCACGACGACAGCAGCAGCAGCAGCAGCACCAGCATGGCGGCTACAGCACGACAGCCGCAACAGCAGCAGCAGCAGCAGCAGCAGCAGCTGCACGTTGGCAACAGCACAACGGCAGCAACAGTAGCAGCAGTAGCAGCAGTAGCAGCATGAGCAGCAGCAGTAGCAGCAGCAGCACCTCCGCCGCAGCAGCCGAACAAAAGGGGGCGACAGCAGCAAGCGGCACTGCAGCCTTGTAGCGATCTCATCACCACCGTCTGGTGGTGGCAGCCGTCACGCTGGCGCACTGGGAGGATCTCGGTGGCTCCTCAGAGGAGAGCTCGGCGCGGCAACGCCACATCCACCGTGACACCGCCTCCGTCGAGACAACCCCACTGTCACAGCCAAGGCCGCCCTCCATACCGGTAAGCTCCCCTCTTTCCCATTCTCCTAGGGGGGTCGAGCACCCACACGTTAGCGTTGGGGTGGACGCCGCAGCTGCTCGCGTGTCCGCTGTCCTAGGTCACGACGTTGTTGCCGTGGCCACCAGGGTTACGCGCACGGCCCTTGCAGTAGTCAACGTTGCAGCAGCAACCACCGCCACCCTAGCTGCCGCTGCCCGAGCTTCTCGCGCCTCCGCCTCGACCTCGGCAGGACGCGCTGCTGAGTCATACACCGAAGCCGCCGTTGTCGCCGGTCCAATTGCTGCCGCAGCTGCAAACATCTCTACTCAGGTTGCTGCAGCTGCTTCTACTATTGCCTCCGCGACTGCCTCCGCTGTGTCTGCCGTGTCTGCAGCCGCTTCTTCCATTCGTACCTCCACCTCTGGTGCCGTTGCAACTGCCTCATCTGCTCCCTCGACCGTCACCAGAGTCGTCACAGCCGCCATCTCCATCGTTGCAGCCTTCACCACTCTTGGAGCCGTCCTCACCACCGGAGCGCTTGCTCTGGTGATCCCCATCACGTCCANGCTGCAGCCGCTTCTGCTATTGCCTCCGCGACTGCCTCCGCTGCGTCTGCCGTGTCTGCAGCCGCTTCTTCCATTCGTACCTCCACCTCTGGTGCCGTTGCAACTGCCTCATCTGCTCCCTCGACCGTCACCAGAGTCGTCACAGCCGCCATCTCCATCGTTGCAGCCTTCACCACTCTTGGAGCCGTCCTCACCACCGGAGCGCTTGCTCTGGTGACTCCCATCATGTCCACTGTCTCCGTTGTCTCAGCTGCAGTCGTAGCTGCTGTTCCATCACTCCTTGCCTTGTTGTGCGCACCTCCACCTCCTTCTGCTTCGTGAGAGTCTTCGGCTGCTACTCTGTCTCCTTGCCTCCTTTCCTCTCTTGCGCGATCTTATTGCTTGTCTGATTGGGGTCGGGCTGTCCTGCAGCACACATCTCTCGTGCCTTGGGCACGTCCAGTTTTCCCCACGCCCACTGGGGCAGGGGAAACTCTGCCAAAATCTGTCTGACAGGACCTCGTCGTCGTCACCATGCCGAGTGACGATGAATCAGTCATAGCTGACCTTCAGCGCCAGTTGCGCCTCGCTCTCGAGGCGCAACGTGAGGCTGAGGACCGCCTCAAGCTTGCCGATGATAATCGCGCCGCCTTTGCTGACGAGGTTGCAGCGATTGTGCTCAAGCGCCTCCCTGCTGCGTCCGTCCCCACCGCTTCTGCCAGCGCTAGCACCATTGCGGCTGCTTCCTCCACCCCCTCTGCCTCTAGCACCGCTGCCGGCAACACTGTTGTCCATCCTTCCGCTGCTCATCCCACCTCTGTCATGCGCCAACATGATTTCTTCTCGCAGCCGCCTGTCCTGTCCGCCGGACTCGTCTTCTCCTCCTGGGAAACCCGCTTCAGCGCCTGGGCCCAGGGGGAGCGTCTGTGGGAATACTACTTTCCAGCTGTCGCACCTTTTACGCCTGTCGCTATTGAGTCTGCCCGCGCTGTCCGTGCCCTCATTGCTGCTGCGCCAGAGACGCTTGTCGACGAGGTCGGTACCTACAATGCCGACCCCACCGTACAGCGTCGCGCTGATCCTGTTGGTGCCTACACCATGCTTCGCCGCCACACCACAATCACTGGTCAGGCAGCACAGAGTGCCCTCATTGTGCAATTCAACACGCTCAGCATGCGTGCTGACGAGTCGGCTGATGCCTACTGGGCACGCGGGCTCAAGCTCCTTCGTGAGCTCGACAAAGCCGCGCCAGGCCAGCTTGCTGCTGTCCACACCATGGTCAACGGCTTGATTCCCGAGCTGTCCGACCTCCTCCGCGACGTCAAATCTGACGAGCTGCTGCGTCTTGCTTCTCAGCCTGTTCCTCCTGATTCCCCACCGGGCATTGGTGCTCTCTGGGACTTCGTTGCTGATCGCCTCGCCGCTTGGTGGACCAGCCTTTAGAACAAACGTCTACACCGTGCTGCAGTTGCCGGAGTTGCTGCAGCCACCACCGCTTCCTCCCCTGCCTCTTCCTCGGCTACCGCCGCCTCCTCCACGTCCTCTTCTTCCTCGGCATCTACGGCCACCGCTCTCGCCTCCCAGGGGCGCGGGCGTGGCAAGGGCAAGGAGAAGGGCAAGGGGAAGGGCAAGGACCCTCCACCATCCCGTGTCCCTGGTGCAGTTGTGTGCTGGAACTGTGGCTCCTCTGAGCATTCTGCTCGTACTTGCCCTGCGCCTCCTGATGATCCGCGCCTAGCCCGCTCTATGCGTGCGCACTGGTCTCGCACCGGCGGCTCTTCTTCTTCGTCCGCCACCACCTCCAGCTCCCCTTCAGTCTCTCACCCTGTCGGCTCCACCTCTGCCCAGGTCTACTCCACCCCTGGCGTCTCCACAGCTCCACCCCCCATCCCATACCCGTGGGGTTGGCCATCGTTCTACAGAGCGCCTGCGTTTGCTGGGCCCCCTTCTTTGGCATACGTCCCACCTCCGTGGTTCGCACCTCCCTCACGGCAGTCTCCTCCATCTTCCGCAGCGTCCGTCGATGGCAAGCGCCAGCTGGAGCATTCTCTTCTCCAGCGTCTTCACCTCCGCGATCAGGGAGGTTAGAGTGTGTCTTTGTTGGCCAGAGGTCTCCCTTGTCACACTGACACTGTCCTTCGTGGGGACCCCCCCGGTCATGTTCTTGGGTTCCCGTCCGCGTCTGTTCCGTGGGTTGAGCACTGGCAGTCTGTCGTGCTTCCTCATTGCCTGTCCGTCTGTGACTCTGCCCCACCCTCTGTTGGCACTGTTGCCACCTGTGGCGTCCTTCCTGGTGTTCGTGTCTCCGGTGGCTTCTAGGTTCTCGACTCCGGGGCCACCCACCACATGACCTCTGTTCGTTCAGCGTTTGTCTCGTTGGGTCCCGCTGGTTCCGTCCGTTTTGTTTGTACTGGTTCTGGTCAGTTGCTGCCTGTCCAGGGCGTGGGTGTTGTTCGCTCTGTTGGTCCTGGTGGCGTGCTGTTCGTGCCCGACGTGCTGTATGTGCCTTCTTTGGAGCTCAGTCTATTGTCCGTGCCCTCCCTTGACAATCAGGGCATGGATTTCTCAGCCAGTCGGGGTGTTGGCACTGTCTGCATTCGTTCCACTGGTCGCATCGTTCTGCGGGGGATTAAGTGTGATGAACTCTACCGTGTGCCCCTCATTGCTCCCGCTCCCCACTCTGTTGGCTCCTCTCTAGCACACGTAGCGCCATCTCTCTCCCCCGCCGATATCCAACTCTTGCATCATCGTCTTGGCCATGTTCACACTGATGCCATCTCCAGCATGCTCCGTCTCCAACCTGCTGTTGGCCTGTCACCCTCCACCTTTCCCTCGCCCTGTCCCTCTGACTGTCTCGACTGCGCCCAAGGGAAAATGCATCGTTCTCCCTTTGCTTCCTCTGACTCCCAATCCTCCCACCCTCTTGCTCTTGTGCACGCTGATGTCATGGGTCCCCTCTCCCATGACCTTCTTGGGGGTGTTGGGCGTTATGTTTTGTGCCTCACTGATGACTTTTCCCGCTATCGTTGGGTCTTCGCTCTTCGACAGAAGAGTGACGTCCCTGCTGTCCTTGAGTCCTGGCTCCGCCAAGCTGAACGGTCTTGTCAGCGCTCCCTGCGTGTCTTCCGCAGCGACCGCGGCGGTGAGTTCCTTGGTCCCACCGCCCGGTTCCTTGAGTCTCAAGGGGTGTGTTTGGAGACTTCCGCTCCCTACACACCCCAACAGAACGGAGTCTCTGAGCGTTGGAACCGGACTCTTGCCGACGGCNTCCGTACCCTTCTGTCTGAGTCCGGTCTTCCTCCTCTATTCGCCTTTGAGGCCATGAGTTACATGACCTGGGTATGGAATCGAGTCCCACACGGGCCCCTTCCCCGCTCGGTCACACCTTTTGAGCGTTGGTACGGGACCCGTGCTGACCTGCGCCTCGCTCGCGTCTGGGGTAGCATTGCGTCGGTCTAGCTTCCTGAGGACCTTCGTGACGGCAAACTCTCCCCACGTGGGCGCCTCTGCCCTTTCTTGGGCGTGTCTGCCCAGTCCAAAGCCTGGCGCTTCTGGGACCAGGAGCGCCAGCGCATCATTGAGTCCCGCGATGCCCTTTTCTTCGAGTCTGTCTTTCTCTGTGACCTCAGTCGTCACTCTACGGCAGCCTCCCTGCTGCCGCTCTCTCGGTTGCGGGGGGAATTCGGGCCTGCGGCTCCCGTTGCCCCTGCAGTCCCTACTGCGGTCCCTTCCTCGCAGCCTCCACCCTCGGAGCGGCCTTCGTCGTCTGGCACTGTGACTCCTTCTCCTTCTCCTTCCGCGTCATCCAGCTCGCTCGGAGCTCCTGCGTCTCCTGTCTTGTCCTCCTCCGTTCCGTCAGAGTCCATGTCTCCTGCACACTCCTCAGCGGCTCCGTCCAGTCCGCTTACCCCTGTGGCACCCAGTTGTTCCACCGCTGCTCCGTCGTTGCCTGGTGACCCTCCTGGTCCTGCTCCCATCGAGCCCTTCGTCCATGGCGGGCGTCTCCGCGCGCTCCCTTCTCGTTCGTCCAGTGTCGTTGCCCCATCCGTCCGTCCTGTCCAGTCCCACCCAAAGCAGCCTGGAAGGCTACCGACTGGCATGGACGCCTTGGGCCTAGCCACAGCAGTGGTCCATCCCAGCTCTGCCCTTGGGCAGACATTGCTCAGGTCTGAGCACGAGCGCGCTCTCGAAGCCGCCATCAGCAGCAGTGTTGCTGAGTGTCACGCGACAGTTGCTGTTGCACCCTCGTCAGACCCGACAACTGTTCGTCAGGCACGCACTGCGCCCGACTCCCAGCAATGGGAGGCAGCCATGCGGGATGAGCTTCGAGCTCTTGGTGACCACGCCGTCTACGAGCTGGTCGATCTCCCGCCCGGTCGCAAAGCCATCGATGCACGATGGGTCTTTAGGCGCAAGTACAAGCCCAATGGCGAGCTTGAAAAGCATAAGGCACGTCTCACCGCCAAGGGGTTCTCACAAGTCCCTGGCGTTGACTTTGACGAGACTTTTGCCCCCGTCGGACGCTACACCACTGCTCGCACCCTTCTGAGTCTTGTCGCCCACCATGACTGGGAGCTCGAGCACATGGATGTCAACAACGCCTTCCTGCACGGTCAGTTGGATGAGGAGATTTACATGGTGCAACCTCCAGGGTTCTCTGACGGCACTGACAGAGTGTGGAGACTGCGCAAGGCTCTCTATGGCCTGAAGCAGTCACCACGATGTTGGAACCAAGAGATCACCTCTACCCTTGAAAAGGGTGGATACCGTCGTAGCACAGTGGATCCTTCTCTCTTTGTCGCTCCCAACTCTGCACCGTTTGTTGCAGTCCTCGTCTATGTGGACGACCTGCTCATTGCGTCACCCAGTCAGGAGGCAGTGTCGACTGTGAAGTCTTTGCTGCAGTCCACGTACAAGATGAAAGACCTGGGCCCAGCTCGAGTTTTTCTCGGCATGGAGCTTGAGCGTGATCGTGCTCACCGTGTTCTGCATGTCCACCAGGCAGCATATGTCAGGAGTCTGGGGGAGCGCTTTGCCTCGCTCCTTGAGTCTGTACCCTCAACATCCACGCCGATGACGCCCGCTGGGCAGAGGTTGCTGAAAACACTGGATATGTCCAAGCTGAGGGAGCAGGTGGATATGACCGACTGCCTGCGCGTCATAGGGTCATTGATGTACCTGGCCACTACCACACGAGCAGACGTCGCTTTCGCTGTGAACTTCCTTGCACAGTTCTCACAGTGCCCACGGGTGCGGCACATGGAGGCCGCGCTGCGTGTCGTTCGATATGCGCTTTCCACTGCACGAGTTGGCCTCTGTTACCGGGCGCATCCGTCCGTCGTTGTTGATGGCTACACTGATAGTGACTGGGCGCATGACACGGATGCACGCAGCCGCTCCGGCTATGTCTTTCTAGTCGGCGGCACAACAGTCTCCTGGAAGAGCGGTAAGCAGGGTTGCGTCGCACGCAGCTCTAGTGAGGCGGAATATGTCGCCCTTGGTGCAGGCACTTGTGAAAGTGTTTGGCTGTGTCGTTTGTTTCAGCAGTTGCGTGTACCCATCCGCTGCATCACCTTACGCTGTGACAATCAAAGCACAAAAGATATTGCTGAGCACGACGGCATGCATCACACTCGCACCAAGCACATCAATGTAGAGCATCATTTTGTACGTGAGCGTGTGGCTGCAGGTGATGTCAAGATTGTGTGGGTTGACACGCGACAGCAACGAGCTGACTTTCTCACGAAGGCACTCAGCAGCAATGTCTTCAAGGCAGCAGTGCACGCTGTTGGGTTACTGTGTCCTCGTGTTGCTCCTGGTTGAGTTGTCATGCCAGTGCTTGTGTACAGTCTTGTGTTGTGTCACGTCTTGTGACGTTCACGTTGTGCCTGTGCATGTCGTTCGTGTGCGTCGGCTGTGGGTCATGGGGGAGTGTTGGATTCGTATCATTATCACACGGTGACCTCTAGCCTCGTTGCACACTCACATCACCGGTGCAGGTGACTGACCAGAGAGTGATGACTTTGCCGACGGACTCGTCGTGACCAGAAGTTGGGAGGACGAGCCATGAAGAGGCTCAATCTGAGCCTGCCAGCCACATTTGCATTTCTCACTTGCATTCAAACACAGTTGGCCATGGGCATAACCGGGTTCATCCCCTAGTAACTTTGTTGTTTCAACAGTGGCCTAGTTTATGCTAGGAAATTGGTCTGTGGGCAGGTGGGGTTGATTCCACCAGTTTCGAGGGTGGCGAGAGAGATCGAGCTCGCTGCTCGCTCTCTCGCCTTCCCCCGTCGCGTAACACCTCTGTGACGCGTGACTGCGAATTACTCTCCGTTCGTTC
>SZWC01001224.1:119322-149079 GCA_023375785.1 Penium margaritaceum | reverse complement strand
ACCCACCTCCTCCTGGTGGATTTGTCATGGCAATGTTTGGAGGGCTGAAGGCTTTGTTGCCGGTCCTTTTTTCTGTGCAGGCCTGTACGTGTCCGTTTTGCGCGTCATCACCAAGGCCATACTTCCGAGTACGGTGGAGGGTCTACGACGCAGCGCCAACATCTACTTCACCGTCTCCGCGCTCATGCTGCTGGCGTGCACCTTCTGCTTCCGCTACCTGCTGCGCCTGCCCATCGTCCGCCACTACACCACGCACAAGGTCACGCGTGTGGCCCTCGCCCACAATGACTCTGCAGCTGCAGCATCTTGCGCTGCCGCTGCTGCAGAGCGTGGCGACGCAGATCCAGAGCAACAGGACAAGGGGAAAGGGAGTGCCACGGATAGCGCAGACGGCATCTTGGGCGAGGACCAGAGCAGCGAACCCCTGTTGGCGGCTGCAGAGGCGGCAGAGGCTTCTGAGGCCTCAGCTTTCAACTCTCAGCCTGAGCCTCGGAGGAATTTCGTCAGTACGAGCAGCGGCAGCAGCAGCAGCAGCAGCAGCGGCAGCAACAGCAGCAACGTGACGAAGGCCACCAGTTGGAGGCAGCTGGTCGTGCTGTGGCACATATGGCCGTACACCGCCTCCCTCGCCCTCATCTACGTCGTCACGCTCTCGCTCTTCCCGGGCTTCATCTCCGAGCTCCGCTCGACGCGGATCGGCGCCGACTGGTACCCCGTCATCCTCATCACCGCCTTCAATGTGTGCGACCTCCTGGGGAAGACGGCGCCCGCCGTCGTCCCGGTCCTGAGCCTGCCTGTGCTCGCGGGGAGCGTGGCGGCGCGCGTGCTCTTCTACCCCTTGTTCGCCGCGTGCGTGTCCCCCTGGAGCTGGATGAACTGGGAGCCCGTTGTGGTGCTGGCCACGGCAGTGCTGGGGTTCTCCAACGGACTCCTCACGGCACTGTTGATGATGGCGGCGCCGACGGCCGCGCCCGAGGGCGGGGCGGAGGACGCGGGGTTGCTGATGGTGCTTTTCCTGGTGCTCGGGCTGACTGTGGGGTCGGCGGTCGCATGGGCCGTGCTTTCTCTCATTGGTGGCGGGGGAGGGCCGTGAACGCGCAGACGCGTGTCCTCTCCATGATCAAGTATCACCCCATTCTTTTGAACAAAGTGCTTCTGTAAATATCATGTAAGCCCACCCATTGACGATGTTTTTGAGGAGCTTTCGCTGCATGCATTTGTGTTCCCGCCTTGCACATACCTTTGTTGGCTGCGATTCTTCCCTGATCACACATTGCGAGTGAACAATGTTTTGTGCGGCCCTATTGGGCCGTCCTAAGGACTAGCTTGCCCTGTCACTCCTTCATAGGATGCATGTGGTCGTCGAAAGCGTCGGATATGTGTCAGAGTGTCAAGGTGCCGGGCAGCTGTGGGCCACGGCCCGTGGCCCACAGCTGCCCGGCAAGGTCAAATGTATGGAATGGGAGGAGATTGTAAAACCACTAGCCCTTGCTCCGGAAACGAAGAGTGCTCTCCTCAAATTGTGCGATGAGCAAGAGGGGTTGGCTTCAGAGAACATGTGCATGCCGAGAACAACGTGGACGTCAGAATGTTGGGAGCAGTTAAGTGAGCGAGTGAGAGGGGCAGGGACGAGCTTGGAATGGGGGCATGGGCAGCACGCTTGGGCTGCCCACAAGTTGACGATGACCAACACATAGCCAAGAGTTTAGGGAACCCAAGAATGTTAAGGGAGACAAAGGAGAGTGTTTTTGTAATTCTAATATGGACCATTCCCGTTTGTGTGTACAGCTAACGGTGGCCACTCGATCGTTGTTGGTGCGTGTGTCTCATACACAAGTGACCTGTTGCCTTTCTGCACTCTCGTCGGTCATTGGTGACTGACTCATCGGTCTGTAGTTAGTCTTGAGGGTGCAAGTTAGGTGAAAAGGAAGGAAGAGGGAGTGTGGACACAGGAGCCTGGTTAGAAGGAGAGCGAGGGAAGTAGGGAATCACGAGCCAAGCGAGGCACAAGACGCCATGGACGGGAATGCTTGACAAGCGAAACGTGAAAAACCTAAGTCACATGAGAGAGTGTTATTAGGTGCAAGCGAGTAGGTGGCGGGGTGACGAGCGGGCGAACGGCGAGCCCATCCTTGCTCGCACCCGCGCCTAGTGAGACCCGAACCTGAGACCTCACCCACACATTTTCCTGCACGCATACAACCTAGCAAACCCAGAAAGACAACCCGGACATACATCCACGTCATACACTAGGAAGCCTAGTGTCAACAACAATTCAGGTTAAAAACGCCTGTGCTAGAGGTAACCTTGATGCCAGCCACAAGAGTGTGGATGGTCTCCTTCCGATCCGGTGCCACGTGAGCGGTGACGTCAGCGCCAGTGTCACTCCAGCATTAATCACCTGTGTCAGTGCGGTGAGTGTGCAGCGAGGCCAGAGGTCACAACAAATCTGTGGGACACATACCAACACTCCCCCATGACCCACAGCCGACGTTTTTCCACAGTGACACGAGTGCACAATCACAAACGAGTGTCAAGAGGAGTGACAGACAACTGTACAAGCACTAGCCACAACCATTGAACCAGGATCACCACGTGGACACAACAGCCCAACAGCATGCACAGCCGCCTTGAAGACGCTGTTGCTTAGTGCCTTCGTCAGGATATCAGCTCGCTGCTGTCGTGTATCGACCCAGACGACCTGGACATCACCTGCAGCAATACGCTCGCGCACAAAATGATGCTCAACATTGATGTGCTTCGTGCGTGTATGATGCATTCCATCATGTTCAGCAATCGCCTTAGTGCTTTGATTGTCACAGCGCAAAGTGATGCAGTGGATGGGGACGCACAGTTGCTGTAGCAAGCGATATAGCCACACACTCTCGCAAGTGCCTGCACCTAGAGCAACATACTCAGCCTCACTTGAGCTGCGCGCCACACAACCCTGCTTACCACTTTTCCACGACACATCGGTCCCACCAACGAGGAAGATGTAACCTGTACGGCTGCGTGCGTCAGTGTCATGTGCCCAATTGTTGTCCGTGTATCCATCCACGACAATGGATGGTTGTGCACGATAGCACAATCCAGTGCGTGCAGTGGAGAGGGCGTACCTGACAATGCGTAGTGCAGCCTCCATGTGTCGGGTTTTGGGGAGCCTGGGAGAACTCGGCCAGGAAGTTCACGGAGAAGGCGACATCTGCCTTGGTCGTGGTCGCCAGGTACATCAGTGATCCAATGACGCAGAGATAGTCAGTCACATCGATTGTCTCCCCCAGCTTGGACACATCCAGTGTCTTCAGCAGCCTTTGGCCCGCTGGGGTCATGGGCGTGGACGCAGTGGGTGTGGACTCTTGTTGTGAGGCAAAGCGCTCCCCCAGGCTACGGACGTATGCATCCTGGTGGACATGGAGTGTGCGGCGAGAACGGTCGCGCTCAAGCTCCATGCCTAAGAAGATGCAAGCAGGTCCCAAGTCTTTCATCTTGTACGTGGACTGCAAGAGCGTCTTCACTGACTAGACAGTTGCCAGACTAAGCGATGCTATCAGGAGGTCATCCACGTAGACGAGGACAGCGACGAAAGGGGCAGAAGGTGGGGTGACAAAGAGTGATGGATCCACCGTACTGCACCGGTAACCTCCTTTCTCAAGAGTGGACGTGATCTCTTGCTTCGAGCACCGTGGCGACTGCTTTAGGCCATAGAGAGCCTTCTGCAGTCGCCACACTCGGTCAGTGCCGTCGGAGAAGCCAGGTGGTTGAACCACGTAGATCTCCTCGTCCAACCGTCCGTGGAGGAATGCATTGTTCACATCCATCTGCTCTAACTCCCAGTCGTGGTGAGCCACGAGACTCAACAGTACTCTGGCAGTCGTGTAACGCCCAACCGGCGCAAACGTCTCATCGAAGTTGACGTTGGGGACGTGGGAGTAACCCTTTGCCGTGAGGCGTGCCTTGCACTTGTCGAGTGCACCGTTGGGCTTGTACTTGCGCCGAAAGATGCAACGGGCATCAATGGATTTGCGCCCATGTAGAAGATCGAAAAGTTCATAGACAGCATGATCATCAAGGGCTTTGAGCTCGTCACGCATTGCAGCCTCCCACTGCTGGGCGTTAGAGGCTGCACGGGCTTGACACAGTGGCCGGCTCAGGGGGCAAGGCAGTGGTGTCTGACGTGGCGTGACAGTGTGCAATGCTGCTCAAGACCGCAGCTTCCAAGGCCCGCTCATGCTCAGAGACAAGAAGCGTGTAGCCGAGGGCGGAACTGGGATGGACAACCCTAGTAGCCAAGCCCAGTGCGTCCATGTCGGTGGGGAGAACAGGCTAGTGGGGTGGCTGAGACACAGGCTGGGACGGGGGAGGGCGTGCCGAGGTCGTGGAGGTGTGAGAGTGGTTGGGTGAGGTGTGAGAGCGGTTGGGTAAGGCACGGAGACGCCCACCCCGGACGAAGGGTGAGACAGGGGACGTGCGGGTCAGACACACGGACAGGAGAGGCCGCGGGTGAAGAGGCAACAGGAGAAGTGCCCGGGCTGGATGGGATAGCGAGAGAGGAGGTAGACTGGGCAGAGTCAGTGACAGGGGACGATGGGACGTCAGACGGGCTGGACGATACGTCAGAGGAAGAGGACGCAGAGTAGGTAGGGACAGGTCCGGACGACAAGGACTGCAACGAGGGTGATAGCTGCGATGCGACAACAGGGACTGCCGGATCGGCAGGACCGACAGGGACTGCCGGCAGGACCGATATCCCCCCTGAGCCAAGAGAGAGGTAGGAGGGAGGAGTCAGGGGACAGACGATTGAGATCCCAAAGGAAGACGGACTCAAAGAATAGAGCGTCGCGAGACTCGACGACACGCTGACGGACAGGGTCCCAAAAACGCCGGGCTTTGGACTGCGCGGAGACGCCAAGAAAGGGGCATAGACGACCGCCAGGGGACAGTTTCTCATCAGAAAGATCCTCAAGAAGCCAGACAGAAGCAATGCTACCCCAGATCGGAGCTAGGTAAAGATCAGCCCGATGACCATGCCAGCGCTCAAAGGGTGTGATAGTGCGGGGAAGGGGGCCGTGTGGAACACGGTTCCGGACCCACATCATGTAGCACATTGCTTCGAAGGCAAAGAGCGGCGGCAGACCAGACTCAGACAGAAGCGTGTGGACACCGTTGGCAAGTGTCCGGTTCCAACGCTCAAAGACACCGTTTTGATGGGGTGTGTAAGGAGCCAATGTCTCCATACATACCCCACGAGACTCAAGGAGACGAGTGGTGGGACCAAGGAATTCACCGCCACCATCGCTGCGGAAGACACGCAGCGACCGCTGACAGGCACGTTCGGCCTGAACAAGCCATGACTCAATGACAGAACAAGCATCGCTCTTCTGACAAAGAGAAAACACCCAGCGGAAGCGAGAAAAATCATTTGTAAGGCACAAGACGTAGCGACCAACGTCACCAAGGAGGTCATGAGGCAAAGGCCCCATGACATCCACATGAACACGATCGAGGGGATGTGTAGAGTGTGACTCAGAAGGAAAGAAAGGAGAGCGATGCATCTTCCCTTGTACACAGTCAAGGTAATCAGCAGGGCAAGGGGCAGGGAAGGTAGAGGGCAAGAGGCCAAGAGCAGGCTGGAGACGAAGCATGCTGTGAATGGCATCGATGTGGACATGACCAAGGCGACGATGCAAGAGACGCACGAGGTCAGGAGCGAGAGGGTGCAATATGAGCAAGAGCAACACCGACGACAGGAGCGGAGGGGGCATGCAAGGGAACATGATAGAGTTGGCCACACTACACGCCACGGAGAACAGCATGTTGAGTGGAACGAAGACAAACGTTGCCGATACCATGGCTAGCAGTAAATTCCATGCCTTGATCATCTAGGGATGGCACAGACAGCAGGCTGAGTTCCAGCGAAGGCACATACAGAACATCAGGCAGGTACAGGGCACCACTGGGTCCAACAAAGCGCACGACGCACACACCCTGAACAGGCAGCAACTGCCCAGACTCAGTACGAACAAAGGGGATGGAACCGACGGGGCCTAACGAGACAAGCAAGGAACGCACGGACGTCATGTGGTGGGTCGCCCCTGAGTCAAGGACCCAAAGGCCACTAGACACACGCACGGAGGGGAGCACACTGGACGTGGCAACAGTGCCAACGGAGGACAGAGACAATTTACGGAGGGAGAGACCACGAGGAAGAAAGCCTGTCAATGATCAATCCACGGGACAGACGCACACAAGGCACCCAGGGCGTGACCGGGAGGATCCCCACAAAGGACACTATCAGTCTCACACACAAGACCTCTGGCCACCGCTGCAACACTCTCACCTCCCTGATTGCAAAGGCAAAGGAGCTGGAGGAGGGACTGCTCAAGGTTGCGCTCGCGATCACCGCGATCACCATCCACAGACGCCGGCGGAGCTGGAGTAGACGCGCCGGTGGAAGGGGGAAACAACGGTGGAGCGGTGTAGGCTGATGACGGGGGGCCAGCATACACAGGGGCGCCGTAAGGAGGTGGCCAGCCCTAGGGATAGGGGGCAGGAGGCGGAGGAGAAGTCACACCAGAGGCGGCGTGAGCAGGAGCCGGGAGTGGGGTGGAGGAGCGCGATGGGATACCGACGCCAGAGGGTGATGGTGCGGAGGAGTTGGAGGTGTGAGCCCAGTGAGCGCGCATGGCCCGGGCGAGGCAGAGGTCATTCGGAGGAGCTGGGCAAGTCCGAGTAAAGTGCTCAGTAGAGCCACAGTTCCAACACACGACAGCGCCCGGAACCCGCGAGGAAGCAGAAGCGCCCTTGTCCTTGCCCTTGCCCTTGTCCTTCCCCTTGCCCTTTCCACGACCTTGGGAAGCCGAGGCAGAGGCGGGGTAGGACAAGGAAGGAGCAGCGGAGATAGAGGAAGTGGCAACAGAGGAGGAGGGTGCAGCACCAGTGGTAAGCGTAGCTACACCCATGACGGAAGAGCGGTGGAGGCGCTTGTTCTGAAGGCTATCCACCAAGCAGCAAGGCGCTCTGATGTGAAGTCCCAGAGAACACCAACCCCAGGGGTTGACATGGGAGGGACCGGCTGCGAGGCAAGGCGCTCCAGCTCATCGGCTTTGATGTTGCAAAGGAGATTTGACAGCTCAGGAATAAGACCGTTGACCATGGTCAAAACGGCAGAGAGCTGGTCAGGTGTTGCTTTGCCAAGCTCACGAAGGAGCTTGTCACTACCAGCCCAATAGGCATCAGCGGTCTCATCAAAACGCATAAGGAGCGTGTTAAACTAGATTGTAAGCGCACTCTGTGCGGCTTGTCCAGTGACAGTGGTACGGCGATGCAGCATGGCATATGTGCCAATGGGGTCAGCAAGGCGCTGGGCAACAGGGTCAGCATTGAAGGTGCCAACATCATCAATCAGCAACTCAGGGGCAGCGGCGATGAGAGCACGGACTACACGGGCGGACTCAGCATCAAGCGGTGTGAAGGGAGCAACAGTAGGGGAGTAGTACTCCCACAGCTGCTCTCCTTGAGCCCAGGCGCTGAAGCGCACTTCCGAAGAGGAGAAGGCAAGTGCAGAGGTAAGCACAGGCGGCTGAGAAAAGAAATCATGCTGGCGAGGCGCAGGCAGTTGGGTAGCGGCAGCGACAGAGCCAGGGTGCGCAGCAGCAGAGGTGCTAGAGGCAGAGGTGGTGCCAGCTGGGAGAGTGGCCCCGGCAGGGGGAACAGCCGACGCAGCGGGGAGGCGGCGAAGTACAATAACGGCCACTTCATCAGCGAAAGCAGCGCGGTTGTCCTCAACGAGCTTAAGACGGTCCTCAGCCTCTTGCTGGGCCTCGCGAGCGAGGGTCAGCAGGCGCTGAAGAGCCGCAATGACTGACTCATCGTCACCGGGCATGGTGACGACGTGCGGGCTCTGCCGGACCGATTTCGGCAGAGTTTCCCCAGCCCCAGTGGGCGTGGGAAATATGGGGTTGCCTGAGGCAAAAGATAAAGATGCTGCAGGACACCCCACCCCGAGTCAGACAGGACAAGCCACGCACAGCAGGCAAGAGAAGAATGCAAGCAGGTACAAGATGCAGCAAATAAAGTCAGGAGGATGGGCTACGTAGAAAGGCAAGCAGAGGAGGAATAGCAGCCGGTGCGGAAGCAGACAGGATAGAGACGGTGGAGACGATGGGCACCGCTAGAGCAAAGGCTCCGGTGGCACAGGCGGCACCGAGGGTGATGAAGACGGCTGCGATGGAGACAGTTGCCGTGACGAAGCTGGAGGCAGCTGATGGAGCAGATGCTGATGCGGCGACTGCTGTTGCTGTAGAGCTGCGGATAGAGGCTGCAGCTGCTGATGTTGCTGACGCAGCTGCGGCTATGGCAAAAGCAATGGCAGATGCTGCGGCAAAAACCTGTGTGCCTATGTTAGCAGCAGCTGCAACGGTGGGACCAACAACAGCTGCTCCCTCTGTGTACGCGTCAGTAGCCCGCCCTGCCAAAGTCGAGGCAGGAGCACGCGACGCTCTAGCTACGGCGGCAAAAGTAGCTGCAGCTGCTGGAGCGGCGTCAATAGGAGCAGACGTTGTGCAAGTGAGAGCACTTACAAGATGTATGACGTCTTGTGTGAGTGCTGAGTGCAACTGGTCCACAGCAAACTCTGAAGTGTCCTGCCACAGCGGATCCCCCCCGGGAGAGAGAGGCGGGAGGCGCTTACCGAACGGTGACGGGATGCCCACGCGGACGTGGAGGCGGCCGACTCGGATTTGCGATCACCTCTCATTCCACTACAACGACACGCGTGGTGCTGGGGCAGCCTCCCCTTGTAGTACGCACCGAAAGTGAGCACGCTCTGGTTGCCGGTTTGTGCCAGCGTGACGAACGCGACACCATGAGGCGGTGCTTGCAACTACGACAGCTGTCACTGTGGCCACTACAGTTGGAGATGACGTTATTGTGCTGCTGCTGCCGTGGGTGCTGCTGCTGCTGCCGCCCGCGGGTGCTGCAGCTGCTGCTGTCGCGTGTACACTAGCTAGATCCCCTGTGGCTGTGGCGGGCGCAGCAGCTCCTACTACGATGGTTGCAGATATGACAGTGGAGTTGCTCCATGTTGTGGCAGTTGCACTCAATGCTGTACCAGCTGCTACGACTGTTATAGCTGCGATGGAGTTGGTGGCGACTGCCGAGTCACTACCAATGGAGGTGGTGGCTGCTGCCACAGGGCTCCTGCCACGGCTGCACCTGTTGCCTAAGCCGTCGGCCTTGTCACAGCAGCAGTGAGCGTGGCTGCAGAAACACGGGTGCGCTGAGAGAGGACTAGGATGCCGGGGGCATTGGAGGGCGTGGCTGAAGCTCCAGCGAACGACAGGGGCTGTCAACGGTGTGGGAGGCAAGGAGACGCCTTTGATACGAGAAGGGAAGCTCGCAGTGGCTCCACCAGCAAGTGCAAAGTGCCAGGAGGGCACGGTGCAGCCAGAAGAAGATGGCGGGTGGGGATGGTGTCGGTCGGTGTTGCCACAGGAGCGAACACGGCCAAACACCAAGGGTACCGCACAGTCGAGCTGGACGTTGTGGGCTCCCAGGTTGATTGTACTGCTAGATCGCAGGTTAGATGGTGGCGGAAGACATGAAGGACGTGGTGAAGAGACACCACACGATCGGTGAAGGTCCAGAACCGGATGCGCTTGTGGGAGAACAGCGCATTCCCTAACACGCTCTGATACCAGAGGACAGAGGAGCCTGGTTAGAGGGAGAGCGAGGGAAGTAGGGAATCACGAGCCAAGCGAGGCACAAGAAGCCATGGACAGGAATGCTTGACAAGCGAAACATGAAAAACCTAAGTCACACGAGAGAGTATTATTAGGTGCAAGCGAGCAGGTGGCGGGGTGACGAGCGGGCAAACGGCGAGCCCATCCTCGCTCGCACCCGCGCCTAGTGAGACCCGAACCTGAGACCTCACCCACACATTATCCTGCACGCATACAACCTAACAAACTCTTCTAGACAGCCCGGACATACATCTCCTTCATACACTAGGAATCCTAGTGTCAACAACAATTCAGGTTACAAACGCCTGTGCTAGAGGTAACCTTGATGCCAGCCACAAGAGTGTGGATGGTCTCCTTCCGATATGGTGCCACGTGAGCAGTGACGTGAGCGCCGGTGTCACTCCAGCATTAATCACCTGTGTCAATGTGGTGAGTGTGCAGCCAGGCCAGAGGTCATAACAAATCTGTGGGACACATACCAACAGGTAGATGCCCAACTGAGAGCGTCATGGATGAAGCTTGTGGTATGGTGTGAGTCGTTCCTGTCTCTATGTATAGCTAACTGTGACCAGTGTGCCGTGTTCATGCCAAAGCAGATCCTTCATGAGGACCCAGCTGGCTTCGGGGTTGCGTCGTCTGGTGATCCACCCACCCGCAGCTCCATGGCCCCTGCCACAACGTGAAAAGACTTGTTGGGGCTAATTGTTGTTTCCTCCAACCTCTAGGATTTTCTCGGTGGACTAGCCTTGGGCATGACGTGCATGTTGTTGCATTGTGTGGCCAATGATTGGTGCAAGAACTGTGTAGGGATGCACTTTTTGTACGCGATGATGGCTTGCTGAAGTTGAGCACTCAACAAACAACAAGACGCGTGGACCACCGCGTGGACGGAGCAAGCCTCAACACTTCAGAGAATCATAGCAAGAAGACAAGTTCCAACGTAACAAGGTAGCAAGGTGGGTTAAGCCCGTTGACCGGGCTACCCACTTGAGGTGCCCAAAGTTGGGCCCGGACTGTAGGTAGTCACGGCTTGCCGGCTTAGACCGCCTAGCATGCACGAAGCAAGGGGTGCACACTAGAGCCATGGATGTGGCATACTCAAGGACTTAGAAAGCTTAAGAGGATAGCCGGGAGTCAACAACAACATGGAATAGAGAGAGAGAGAGAGAGAGAGAGAGAGAGAGAGAGAGAGGTGCTAGCAACCGGTCGACTTAGCCACCCAGGCGAAATGATCGATGTGGGGCTTGGCCGCAACCCCGGGGTTGAACCGAACCGTTTGGCAGTGTGCCATCGGTGGAATTCTCACACTTCCGCATAGATGACAGTGTGGCTCTGCAGGATAAGCGACCCGGTGCATCACACCAACAACCCTATCTAAGCATGCATATCTAAAAGACAACTTGCCACATCGGCCACAAGCATATGTGGATGCATGTATCCTTTTGTGTGATATTCCAATGTTTTCTCATCAGATACCAAGCACATCATGCCAAAATCAGCAATTTTGCTGTCAGGCACAACAAAACATTGCGAACTATGAGACATGACTGGCTAACAACAGTTGTGAAGCATGTTTGACAGGTGGAGCACGAGGTGGGTCAAGCCATGGAGGTTTTGTGCTGTAGAAGTTAGAGAACGGATCAAGAGTTGGGAGTCATAAGCCACAGAGGTACTAACAGCATGAGCCTGGGAGCAAGTGAGCGAGCACCGAGCTCACTCTAGCTCGCTACCCTCGAGCGTGGTGGTTTTGAACCACCCGTCCACTAAAATAGCAACACCTGTCAAGTCTATCACCGGCAAAGAAACCGACAGAAGAGCACGCAAAGCTTGTGAAGCACAAGAGCACGCAAAGCTTGTGAAGCTTGGTCCATGTGGCACAGATACATAAGCAACACTCCCCCATGACCCACAACGGACACACTGACACTCACAGTCACATTACTTACGTCATAAGAAGTGACACAACACAGGTTCATACAAATGCATTGACACGACAAATCAACCAGGAGCATTACGGGCGTAAAGCAACCCAACAGAACAAACTACTGACTTGAAGACATTGCTGCCAAGTGCCTTTGTGAGGAATTCAGCTCGTTGATGTAGGTTAACCCACATAATCTGAACATTGCCTGCAGCTTCACGCTCATGCAAAAAATGGTATTCCACATTGACATGCTTTGTGCGAGTGTGATGCATGGTATCATGCTCAGCAATGACTTTCGTGCTTTGATTGCTGCAGCGCAAAGTGATATAGCGGATGGGAACACGCAACAATTGCAACAATCGACACAGCCAGGTACTCTCACAGGTGCCCGCACCAAGATCAACATACTCGGCTTTACTCAAGCTGCGAGCCACACAACCCTGCTTGTCACTTTTCTATGAGACTGTTGTCCCACCAACGAGAAAGGCTTAGCCAGTGCGACTGCAAGCAATCAGTATCAGTGTACCCATCAACAACCACGGACGGAAGCACCCGGTAAGAGAGACGGACTCGAGAGTAAAGAGAGCATATCTGACAACACGCAATGTGTCCTCCATGAGTCGTGCCTTTGGGCACTAGGAGAACTGAGCAAGAAATTTTGTCGCAAAGGCGACGTCTGCTCTCGTGGTGGTAGCTAGGTACATCAGTGACCTTATGAATCATAGGTAGTCGGTCACATCCACTGGCTCCCCCAGCTTCGATGAGCCCAGCGTTTTGAGTAATCTCTGCTCAGAGGGCATCATCAGGGTTGACACAGTGTACACATACTTGCTGTTGGGCTTGTGCTTGTGACAAAAGACCCATCGTGCATCGATTACCTTGCATCCTGGCGGTAGATTGACCAGCTTGTAAATGACCTGGTCGTTTAGAGCCCTCAGCTAGTCTTGCATGGCAGCCTCCCACTCCTGTGATGGGGCGCTGCATATGCATGTCAAACTGTGATCGGATCAGGCGACGAGGGTGTGGAAGCAACGGTTGCGCGACACTCTGTGATGCTTCCATGGATGGCGACTTATGCCAGTGCACACTCGTGCCCTGTCATGAGCAATGCATACCCATGTATGGAGCTAGGATGGACAACATCTATGGCCAAACCCAAAACGTCCATTCTGTTCGGCAATGCAGGTGAATGTGCAGGTTGTAACCTGAGAAGTACAAGCAAAGGAATCTGCCACACTGGAGGAGTGGGTAGGAAGTGCGCAAATACAGCCGCCATGAACAAAATGTGAGATGGGTGCAGGACCTGGAGGATCGCCGGACGGCGGTAGGTCGAGGGCAAGCTGGATGGGCACGACCAGAGTGAGCGGACTGGATGGGGCCGAAGAGGATTGCGCATGAGACACAGACTGATATGGATGGGTGAGGACATGACAGGGGATGCCGGAGCTCCAAGCAAGCTCGATGACATGAATAGGGGGACCCAGAGGACGGTGTAGGCACAATACCGGGCACCTGGGGACACTCCAAGGGTGAAGGCTACTGGGAAGGGATAGTTGCAGGGATTGTAGGGACAGTTAGGACCACAGGGCTGACCTCCTCCCGCAACCAAGAAAGCGGCAGTTGGGAGGCAACGGATGATTGACGATTGAGGTCACGGAGAAATACAGACTCAAAGAACAGGGCATCACGGGACTCAACGATGCCCTAGCACTCAGGGTCTCAGAAGTTCCTAGTCTTCGACTGGGCACAAACACTCAAAAAGGGACAAAGGCACCCATGCGGGGAGAGCTTCTCATCGCGAAGGTCCTTGAGAAGTCAGACATAAGCAATGCTTCCCCAGAACCGAGCAAGGCGAAGGTCGGCACACGTGCCGTACCATCAGTCAAAAGGAGTGACGGTGCGAGGGGGAGGACCGTGGAGAACATGGTTTTAGAACCTTGTCATGTAACTCATGGCCTCAAAGACAAATAGAGGAGAGAGACCACACTTAGACAAAAGGGTGGAAACACCATCCGCAAGTTCTGGATTCCAATGCCCAAAGAAACTGTTCTCCTGGGGTGTGTAGGGAGCTAGTTTTTCTAGAAACACCCCTTTGGACTCAAGGAACCTGGCGGTAGAGCTGAGGAACTCACCGCCCAGGTCACTGCAAAAGACGTGAAGCGAGCGTTGACACGAACGTTCACCTTGCACCAGCCACAATTCAATGATCTCACACACTTCGCTCTTTGGACGAAGAGCGAAGATCTACCAAAACCGGGAGGAATCATTAGCAAGACAAAGAACATACCGCCCAATATCCCCAAGGAAGTCATGGGAAGGAGGACCCATGTCATCAACATAAATGAGGTCAAGAGGGTGGGAGGACTGGGAGTCAGAGGAGGCACAAGGAGAGCGATGCATTCTGCCTTGGGCACAGTCAAGGCAGAGGGACAAAGCGAAGGAAAAGTGGATGGGGATAGGTGAACAACGACCTGAAGCCAAAGCATGCTAGTGATGAAATCAGTGTGCACATGGCGAAGACTGTAATGTAAGAGCTGAACAACATCAACGGAGAGAGAGGACTCGACATGAGAAAGAGATGACCCAATAGAGGAGGCAGAAGGGGAAAGAACAGACACACAATAAAGCTCGTCACACTTGACCCTCAGTAAGATGACGTGACCTGGGGGACAGACAACCAGTGCCAACACATTGAATGGCTGATAAATCCATGCTCTGATCATCAAGGGAGGTCACCAACAGCAGGCTGAGCTCCAAGGAAGGCACGTACAAAATGTCTGGCAAAAAAAATAAACCACTGGACCAACAAAACGGACAATGCCAACACCCTAGATGGGAGGTCAGTGGCTGGACCTAGTGCATACAAAATGAACGGAGCCGAGGGGAACCAATGAGATAAAGGTGAAATGGACGGATGTCATGTGGTGGGTGACTCCGGAGTCGTGGACTCAGAAGCCAAGGAAGACACGAACATAGGGTAGGATACCAGAGGTCACAACAGTGCCAACAAAAGGTGGAGACGAGGCACAGACTGTGAGACAACGAGGGAGAAGGACAGATTGTCAATGCTCGACCCACGGAACAGACGCAGACGAAAACCCGAGGACGTGACCGGGGGGTCCCCAAGAAGGACAGTGGTAGTCTGACAAGCAAGACCCATGGCCAACGAAGTCACACTCCCACCTCTCTGATGGCAGAGGTGAAGGCGGCGGAGAAGAGACTGCTCCTGTTGGTGCTTGCCGTCGATGGATGGCGCAACCATGGGGAAGAGAGTCCCAAGGAAGGAGGATACCACGGAGGAGTGATGTAGGCCTGTGAAGTTGGTCCAGCGTAGATGGGTGCTCCACAGGATGGTGGCCAATCATAGGGATACGGGACTGATAGAGGACCAGATGGAATGCCAGTGGTGGAGTAGGCCTGCGCAGAGGAGGAACTGGTCGACCGAGAGGAGGTGCTGGAGCTGGAGCTGGTGGCGGAGGAAGAGTAAGAGCCGCTAGTGTGCGTCCAGTGAGCACGCATGGCACGTGCAGGTTGCAAGTCGTCAGGGGGTACATGGCACCTACGAGCGGATTTCTCAGAGGAGCCACAGTTCAAACACACAACCTCACAAATAACACAGGACGATGTAGTGCCTTTGGCCTTTCCCTTGCCCTGCCCTCGACCCCCGTCCATGTCCACAGCCCTGGGAGGCGAGGGCTCTGACCGTTGAGGTCAAGGATGAAGAGGAGGTAGAGGAGGAGGATGCAGCTGCAGAGGAAGGATAGGAGGATGTGTTGGTGACATCCCCAACCCCTACCAATTTCCTACAGTGAAGGCGTTTATTCCAGAGGCTGGTCCACCAGACAGCAAACCTCTCAGCGGTGAAGTCCCATAGGGCACCAACACCAGGTAGGGACTTGGGCGATACGGGCTGGGAGGCGAGGTGCAGTAGCTCATCAGCTTTGACGTCACGGAGAAGGTCAGAGAGCTTAAGAACCAACCCGTTGACCATGGTTTGCACGCAGTTTGAGTTGCACTTCCAAAAGGCGCCGATTTGTCCACACACATCAAGAGCACGTTGAACTGTATGGTGAGGGCACTCTGATCCTCCTGACCAATGACAGTGGTACGAAAACAAAGCATGGGTATGCACCAACTGGGTCAGCCAAATGCTAAACGACAGGGTCACCATAGGAGGTGCCAACATTAACAAGTGCCTCTGGCTCAGCAGCAATGAGGGTGTGGACATCGCGAGCGGACTTGTTAGCGATAGGCGTGAAAGGCCGGACACGTGGAAAACAAGACTGTTGCAAGTGTTCCTCCTTAGCTCAGGCGCTGAAGTGAGGCTCCCAAGACGAGAAGGCAAGCCTAGTGGACAGGACGAGAGTCAAGGAGAGGAAATCATGCTGGCAGGAGACAGTGGAGGGTTCAGCAGCAGGTGGAGTGATACCGTAGTTCGTAGTAGCGGTATAAGCAGCGGACGGTGTCGACGTAATACAAGCAGTGGTGCCAGTAGTAGTAGCAGCAGATGCGACTGATGCAGTAGGAAGGCGCTTAAGCAAAATGGCGGTAACCTCATCAACAAAGGCAATGGGATTATCATTTGCAACCTTGAGGCAATTTTCAGCTTCCTGGCTCTGCACATCCGCTACGACTGACTTGTCGTCAGCAGGCTTGGTGATGACTGTGAGAACCTGCCGCATAAATCTTGGTAGAGTTTCCCTTGCCCCAGTGGACGTGGGAAACCTGGGATTGCCCAAGGCACGTAGGTAGTATGCTACAGGACAGCCTGACCCTGGTCAGACACGCAAACCACCAGAGAGAAAGAGAACAAAGAGGCAGAGAACCTACAGGAGAGATGTAGGCAAGAGAAACCTCATGAGGCAGAATGAGGTGAGGGGGTGTGCAAGAAGGTAAGAAGCAGTGGGACAGTAGCAACTGCTAAAGCGGAGAGAATAGAGATAGTGGAAGTGACAAGGACCACCAATGCAAGGGCACCAGTGGTGAGGGCAAAATCCAAGCTAAGGCCTGCAACTACAGAGATACTTGTTGTGACAACGCTGGTGACGGCAGATGGTGTAGATGCAGTAGACGTGACGGCTACTGATGTGCAGGTGCAAAGGGCAGAAGCTGCTGCAGACATGGCTAATGCTACAGCGGCCGTTGTAGAGGCAACAACAAAGGCGACTGCTGTAATTTGCGTGCCTGAATCTATAGCTGTGGCAGCAACTGGGCTGGCGACAACCTCAACCTCAATGTAGGACTCAGCAGCACGTCCTACCAAAGTTGAGGCAGGGGCGCGAGAAGCTCGAGCTACAATGGCAAGTGTGGAAGTAGTCACAGCAGCAACGACTATCAAGTGTATGCAACTCGTGTGACCGTGTGCACGAGATCAACAGTGTCCTGGTGTAGCGTAGAGTACAAATGTGCCACAGCAGCATCCACCTCAGTTACGTTGTGCAGTTGCTAGCCCCCCTGGGTGAAGATTGGGAGAAATGAGCTCACCAAGTTCTGATGAGTAGCATGCGATGATGCCATAGAGGTCGACTCAGCCAGAGGAGAATCACTGGGGAGGTTGCGGTGTTGATGCATCGAGCACTCCTCATGCCCTCCAGGTGGTCTTGTGCCAGGTGCTTGAGCGTGACTGTGGGCAACACCGCGGTGGTGCTGCTATGGTGACAACGTAGAGAGTAGTCCGCAAAGGGACCCTCTTAGCAGATCAAGATGGGGCTGGACAGTTGCTGCTGCTCCAGTGGTGTAAGCGTCACTGCAGTTGGATGCTGCCTGTTGCTGCTGTAATGCTGGTCGTGGAGTCTGGCTGCTGCTGAGGCTGCGGCCGATGCTGCTGCTGCTGCTGCCGCTGCTGTCACAGTTGTAAATGAAACTACGAAGAATGTAGCAGCCGCTTGTTGCTGCTGCTCCGTTGTTGCGTAGGGAAGGTGCGGGATATGGGCCCAAAGTAGACCGTCCGCCACCGCGAGGCCAATCACCATGAGAGCTGGAGCCTTGGTCCTCGACCGAGAGACAGGAGGACAAGGTGGAGAGGGAGCGCTTAAGAAAAGAGGAATGGGCGTCTCCCCCTCCCCTTCTGCTGCTGAGGAAAGAGCCGGGCAGCTCGCAGCTGTGGGGTGGGTGCGCGACGCCAAGAGTGGCCATCACGGTTTTTGCCTAGGATTCGTGGATTGTGGGTCAATCCGCCGTCTGTCTTCCACGCACAGTGCTTTGATACTGGTAAGCTCTCAGACTTGACAGGTTGACAGCAGTTATGAAGCATGGTTGACAGGTGGAACAAGGGGAGGGTCAAGCCATGGAGTGGAAGTTAGAGAACAGATCGAGAGTTCGGAGCCATAAGCCACAGAGGTGCTAACAGCAGGAGCGAGGGAGCGAGCGAGAGAGCAGCGAGCTCGGTCTAGCTTGCTGCCCTCGAGCGTGGAGAATTCGAACCACCCATCCACTAAATTAGCAAAACCTGTCAAGTGTATCACCGACTAAGAAACCGGCGGAAATCAGGTTTGGACAAGTTCCCGGCTCAGTCTGCGACAAACACGTACACAAGCATGATAAACAAGAGCATGTAAAGCTTGTGAAGTTCTTTGGCCACTTGATCCAAGGAGTGGTCTGTCGTGCAGCCATGTCACCACAATGAAGTGGCAAGGAGGGTTCTCTCTCTCTCTCTCTCTCTCTCTCTCTCTCTTTCTCTCTTGTCATTCACTTGCATCAGTGAGGTGAGCGTTCAACGAGGCCAGTGGTCACCGTGTGATACAGACACATAACCAACAAACATGGAACTGCTCGCATCAATCTTGCACCTGGCTGGGATGCCAGGAATGCATGGTCCACCATGTGTGTGCCATGAGCTTCACATCAGTTCAGTCATCTGCAGTGACAGCGTGAGTGTGTGGACGTAGTCTAGAGGTCACTTGCGTTTCGTGTAGCAAAAACCAACACTCCCCGATGATCCACAGACGGACACCCCATACAAATGTAAGAGCAGAAACAACACACAACCACATCACTGACACAATGACTAAGAAGATGCACTTCATTCCACGACATCAGGAGCACGTAGCAGACCCACAGCATGCACAACTGCAATGCACATCCCACTACTAAGAGCCTTGGTGAGAAAGTCTGCACACTGTTGATGAGTGTCGACCCAAACAACCTGAACTCCTCCAGCAGCAATGCACTCGCATTCAGAATGATGCTCTATGTGCTTAGTGCAATAATGATGCATGCCATCATGCTCAGCAATGGCCTTGGTGCTTTGATTGTCGTAGCATAGTGTGATGCGGCAGATGGACACACAAAGCTGTTGCATTAGGCGGGACAACCATGTACTCCCACACGTACCTGCGCCAAGTGCTACGTACTCTGCCTCATTGGAGTTGCATGCAACACATCCCTGTTTTCCACTCTTCTAAGAGGTAGCAGTCCCACTAACAACAAAGATATAGCCAGTGTAACTGCGAGCGTCAGTGTCGTGAGCCCAGTCACTATCGGTGTATCCGTCCATGACCACAGAGGGCTGTGCTCTATAGCACAGCCCCACATGCACGGTGGACATGGCATAGGAAGCGACACACAACGCTACCTCGAGATGTCTCTTATGAGTCTGTTGGGAGAACTGAACCAGGATGCTGATTGAGAAAGCCACATCTGCTCGAGCGGTGGTGGTAAGATACATCAGACATCTGATCACATTGAGGTAGTCAGTGACGTAGATGAGCTTCCCAAGCTGGGATGGATCGAGCGACATCAGCAGGCGCTAACCAACTGTCGTCATCGGTGGATATGTAGTGGGTATGTTGGTCAACAAGGAAACAAATCTCTCCCCTAGGCTATGAATGTAGGCACCTTGGTGTAGGTGCAAAGTGCGACACTGGTGGTCACGCTCAAGTTCCATGCCAAGGAACAATCGAGCAGGACCCGAGTCCTTCATCTTGTATGTGGACCGTAGTAGAGACTTCACTGACTGCACATCAGCAGGGTTGGATGAAGTAATGAGGAGGTCATTGACATAGATGACAATGGCCACGAGGGGATCTGAGGATAGGAATTTGTCTCATTCATTCATGGAAGAGTCCACGTACATGCGGAGCTCATCTTTTAGGATACGATTCATGCGTTCTGCTTGTTTGTCAGTTTCAGGGTGAAATGCTGTTGATGTTTGAGGTTGGCAATCAAAGCACTTCTGCATCTGTTATGAAAAATCACTAGAAAAGTATGTATCTTGATCACAGGTGATTTGTAACGGCAAGCCGTGGTATTTTACAACACCCTCAACAAAGAGACAAGCGGTTCATGAAACAGAGAGATAATCTTTGCTCGAAGGTCTCCCGAGTCTGGCACCACGACTTGTTCTCCTTGCCAATAGATTCTCACAGCCTCCACCAATCCCTACTTGTTCAAATTCTGGGATTTTCCAACCAAGAATCTAGACAGTATCCCATTTGGATCCTTTCTACAAAACCGTTATGGTGGCTAACTTCTTGAGGTGGTTGTAGTAGAGGTGCAAGGGGGTTCGTTTTTTGTATTGTAGCTGTTGCAATGGCCATAAAAGATCCACCAACCTCGGTGATTGCTTTGATTTCCACAAGCTGTCAATTAAGTGGATTGGCCATGTTAAGGTGTCCTAGTTAATATTCCCATATGAACAAGAATTCTATCCAAGAGTATTTGATCCAACGAGCATGTTGTCTCGACATTTTCATGGTACTTCTTCAGTCGTGAAGGATACCGATTACATGTGTGATAAATCACGAGCTTAGAGCCTCATGGGCCATTTGCGTATACGTCTGAATGTGCTGTCATGAGCAGCATGCCTTCCGGCCTATTGCCTTGTCCTTTTTTACATGCATTTAGCATTGTCGTCCATCATGTGACAGCAGATGGTTCGGTACAAGTAGCTCTGCCAATGATATGATGCAACTCAGACAACTCATGTTGAGATCGCTTTGATATGGTACTGCCTGCTTTGTGATGCCTGTGCCTTAGCACATATTCTTCATGTAACCAAAGCATGCACTTTGATAGACCTCAGGGATGCTCAAACCATGAGTCAACCATTCCATCCGCCCACGATGGGTGGGTGGATGGGATTGCAAGGAATCACTCCCTTCATGAGTGCAATGTTAGGATCTCAAATGTTTGAGACCCATCTAGGTTTCAAGGTTTTCCCCTGACATTGTACTCAATAGGTCATCCTCATTGTTCAGAGGATTAACCATCTAGATGCCGTGGTGTAGTTTACAGTGTGTGGGGCACGTTGTGCCAGGTTTAACTCCTTGTTCATCGTGATCCATGGGCCATTAACTATTAAAGAATATGTTAACTTCACTAGCGTACTTTCTGTCTGTTTAAACTGTCAGTGCCACTATGTGTGGCTTTGCAACAACTAGATTTTTCTCAGCATTTTCATTGTGCTCACTTGCCTTTTTTTCTTGTGCCGTGAGGCTTCGAGAAAATCATGATAGCGTCAAAGAGCCATGGGTTCCTCTGACCACTGCTGATCTTCTCCCTATTCTCAACCTATGGCCACCAATCGAAGAGTGTGAGGAAGGAGGGGGTGGGGATAGGGGTGCTCACAAGGAATGTACTAGCCGAATGGTGCTTATGCTGCACTTTCTGTTTGAAGCAGACCCCATCATGCATAGTGTCTGGAGCCAGCACATCATGACCGGCTTATTGTAAGTGGCACGGTGGCATCGTGTGTTGTTAGAAATAAACAGGTTGAACACGAAGTTCTACCAATGGCGGCTGAGTCGACAGCATGAAACAAATGCTTATGCTACCTGAAGAGCTCACGTCGCTATTGGCACTCTCAACATCACCCTTGCTCTTGTGCTTTATTCCGGCATGGCACATGCTATTTCTGGGCAAGCCACCATGATGTACAAGCTTTCACAACTCATGAGACCGCTTGAAAATCCCGCACGGCTCGGGCCATTGCTAGGCAAACCATAGTGCCATGCACTCTATTGGGTGAGCGAGCTAGTTTGATGCCACTTAAGGGCATGCCTATGCAGAACGTGCCACTGCTTGGCAGATAAGCATGGTCTACATTGTTGATTGACAAGCCATCATAGGTTATGTGGCGTTGGAGATGCCGAAAAGGCTCAGGCCATTGCTAGACAAGTCCGCATGCCCATGCCCATGTTGGGCAATCCAGATGGATGTCAGGGAGGATGGGGCATTTTCAACGCGCTCTGTCATACTACTGGCTGCTAACAGGATCTCTCCTACTGGCATCCTGTTGTAGTGTGCCGGTTGGCTTTGACCAAGCCAAGCGTTTACTTTCTTCCCTCAACCTCCACGTCCTCACCTAGCAAGTGGCTAGGGCCGGGAGGGGGAATGGACTCGGATGAGTGCCCTCAAGGTTTTGTTTGTTTTATATTTGAAAAATGGCAGTGAGTGTAGAGAATGTGCTGTTGCTAGCAGCACTAGTGCAGCCTCCACCACTACTGATAATGTCATCAGGGCATGTGTACTACTGGCGATGCGAGCAGAGCCTATGGTGTTTCCTCCGGCAGTAGAACCACTGCCTTCACCACTACTGGCTAGGCCGACAGGGTGTACGTGAATGCTGGTAGCGTTAACACATCCTTTGCTAATGCTAAGGATGCCAGCAGAACACATTGTTCTGCTGGGGGTATCAGCGCAGCCCCAACTGCTGCTGGCATCACCAGGAGAGCGGTCACCGTTGCTGGCAACACCAGCAATGCTTCTACCCGTGCTGGTTATTTGAACAGGGCATATGTTGCTACTGGTGATGTCAGCAGGGCGCGTGCCATTGCAGGCAGCACCAGTGCGTCTTCCATCGTTGTTGGCAATGCTAGCAGAGCGTTAGTCAATGCCGTTAGCGCTCACAAGTTTTTTGCACCTGCTGGTCACGTCAGAAAGTGTTTTGCTATAGTTGACGGTGCAAGTAGGGCTCTTGTCACTATTGTGCCAGTAGGGTATATGTTGCCTCTAGCAGCACTAACACAACCTCTGCCGTGGCCATCAATGTTAACAGGGTTTGTGCTGCGGTTGGTGATTCAAACACAGCTTATGTCGCTGCCAGCAGAGCATACACTGTTGTTGGCGATGCTAACACCGCTCATGCCGCAGCTTGTAACATGAACATGGTGTGCAATGTTTCTGGCAGTTCCAGGGCAGTTCATGCCGCTGCTGGTGGTGCCAGCAAGGCTCATGCCGCTGTTGGAAACACAAGCAGGGCATCAGCTGCTACTGGAAATGCCAGAAGAGCATTAGCCGCTGCTGGTGGTGCCAGCAGGGCCCATGTCGCTACTTGGAACACAAGCAGGGCGTGCACCGCTGTTGGAAATACGAGTGGGGTGTCATTTGCAACTGGCAACGCCAGAAGAGGATTAGCCGCTGCTGGTGGTTCCAGCAGGGCCCATACCGCTGCTGGCAGCACAAGCATGTCAGCTGCTCCATGGTGGTTTGCAACAACCAGGCCTTTGTCAGATAGCTGGGGTCCAGCAGGCCGAAGTCTTTTCATGTCTGCTGAGCTAGCCAGAGAGGCACTGCCTCCTTGCCAGAAGGCTTCCTGGCAAGGCACGCCTGTGGGCACTCTGACAATGAGGTAAGCCGTCTGGACACCTTGCAAGACCATATCTGCAGCATGGAATGGCCGGGCTCCTGCTGAGCGTAGATTATCTGCTTTTAGGCAAAGCCGCTGCAACAGCACTAAGCGCCAACGAGGCGCACGGCGCACCATGGGTGGACGTGGAACGCGTTTTGCACAAGAAAAAGATTTCTTTCATGTAATTTGCAGGGTCACGATGGTGACTTCAGAGAGCGCCAGCAACTTCCAGCCGGCCATGACGAGTCTGCACCAAGCCGTTGCCGCAACGCTGAGCACAATAGATGTGTGCCATGGGGAGCCCCCGCCATGACTTCGCGTTTTCATGTTGCGTCCATTGTTTGCGCATAACTACCGGGCCGGGTTGGTCCACCACGTTGACTCGGCTCGGTTCCACTCGTTGACAGAAACGTCCAATGGGTGTATGTGGTCAAGGGGTCCAGGCCGGACACGAACTAGAAGCGGCACGCAGAATTCGGGTGTTTTAATACTGACCCGTGCTGAACTCCCCTCCCACGTCAGGGTTGCTTCACCATCCAAACTTGACATGGAGTGCGTGCAGTTTGCCAAGCTTTGAGCGAAGCGACTCGGACTTGCTACGTCTTGGAAGCTGTACAAAGTTCTAGGAACTCCCCAGTTCACGTTGGGCAGTCCCACGCTCGCGTGACTGGTGAGCTGACAAAATGGACTCTTGCCAATGCCAGACAAGCAAAAAGCAGAGAACAAGTGCTTTTTCCAGTACTTGTTTTGAAGGTCGCCGTACCTTGTTGCGAACACTTGCTACATCATCCAGTGTGAATAGCAACTTCGTAGCAACCTATTCATTTTCGCGCACCTGGAGCTTGTATGCGTGCGGACACACGGCAGAGTTGCTACGGGGCAGTGTGAAACGACCCTTTCTCCGGCATCCTGTCGGCCCCGGGGTAGACAGTGTGAGCGGAAGCATTTTTGCCACTAGGATCGGACATGGCTCAAATTCAATTGTAATGAACCGTTGTTCTCTAGTGGGCAGATAAGGAAAAAAAGGGGGTAAACAGGAGCTCTGATTTTGTTGTTGATTCTATGTCTGTGCCAGTTTGGTTTGTGGGAGGCAGCACGACGAACCGATCTGCGAGCGCTTTCAAACGTTTGCGGTTGCGCCAAGACTCCCTTGCAGAATCAATGGAAAAATCAAACAACCCCTGCCGATTTTTCATAACTCTATCGCCCAGTTGGCCTACGTGGCGGGGTTCCTAACGCTTAGGAAACGTCTTGAATGCGGCAAAGAGAAGAATCAAAGCTAATGCCCATGTGGAGACATTCATTTTGAAACATGTCGAAGAAAGGGTTTAACTCAATCAAATTCACTATCTGTGCTCAAGGAGGAATTTGAATCTTTCAGAAGTTTCTCAAATTTGGATGACATGTTTCGGGTGCCTGAGCGCGACTCACCGACCAACGTATTGTCGTAGGTCAGGAAATTGCCTGTTCTACTGATGTCATTGGATGGACCTAGACGGTCCATCCTCTTCCACTACTGCTAACTACAAGCCCATCAGCGAAAGGGGATATCCTGACCTGACAGGATACCCGACAATTTAGGGTAATACCCAACTTAACCAAGATTACCTGATTGGGTGCATAAAGATCCAGTTGGTATTTCATGGTCACTTTTACCCAAAGGTTAGATACCTATTTCATACCACGACTAGGTCACCGTATTACACTGGGAGCCCATAAAAAAACAACCCCCTTTGGATAAACAAGCCACAAAAGTGTGATACATCTAAAGGAACACATGCATATCCTCTCACGTAAAAAAGGTTGGGCAGCAGAGGCCCACACCTCCAATCCGGGGATAAATGTATGCTAGACTCTGTGTGCAAGAATCAACTAGATGGTGGAGAACCACAAGCGGCAACGACAATAGAAAGGCTACACATGCATGCACGTTTAACGTGAGTGGAAGTGTGAGATTGTCTTGGAGTGCACAGGGAAATGAGTTGAATGATTGTAACCTAGACATATGTCCATGTAGAAGAGAACATGCACATGGTGATGCATCCTAGGTAGCCTGAGGCCACCAACCTGTGCGAGGATTTTTTAGAACCAAGCGTGAACACTGACGCAACTCATTCCGACAACATTCCAACACACCAATCATCACTCTTCACTGTTAGACTTGTAGGGATACAACCATATGTGACTATTACTGGGAGAATCACCAGCGCGGATCATAGCCGTCCGAATTGCATTGGCTTGTAGGGATTCATCGATGTTTCATATGGAAGAACCTCTTTTGAAAAGGTAAAAAAATTATGTCCGTGAGGAAGCAAAGACACTTCAAGGCCTAGTTGCATCTTCTGAGGGTCAAGCATTGGTCCTTGGAGATCAAATCTAGTCATTTATATCTCCGTGCTACCGGTGGAACTTCTTTCTTTATAGACAAAGATCCTCGGTAAACATGATTTTAGGATCTATATCTTAATGTTTTTTTTTTCTGGTTGTCATGGATCTTAAGCTGTTCCGAGTGTTTAAGCAGCATCCTCCTTACGTTGCCACCCTATCCTGTAGGAGCAACACATCTCGGTTCGCTCTTGGTAAGCTCAGAGCATAAAACAAAGCCTACCAATGTTGAATCTGCAAGGATAGGCTCCCATGAATTATGGTCTGTATCATAACGCTCCTACTTCACAAGGTACTCCCATCCATGGCCATGGCAAAGTTGATTAATGATGGCGTCCACCTCGTACTCAATGATCACACAATGAGGAGGATTGGAGCTTTGACGCAGGAGATGTTTTGTCATATCATGGTAGAGTTTGAGCTTGGATATGTGAAACCTCTTGACGACAGACATAGAAGGAGGGAGAGCCAACCTTGTGACCATGGGTGTACCTATTTCAAGCACTTCAAATGAACCAAGCCACTGAAGGATCCATTTCCAAGAAAACCCCGTCTAGCTTGACACATGCAATGTTTGAAACCAGATATTGTTTCTGCTGCACTTCAGCAGCAGCCTTGAGCATTGGATCTATGTGTCGGTCATCTTGATGTTGTTTCTACTGCACTTGCGCCTTTTCCGATGCTTCTTGCGTTGCTTCGTAAATCTCTTGCAAGCCACTTCTAGCCATGTCAGCTATAGGAAGGTTTCGTGTAGTAAGAGCTGTAGCACACATCATCCCAATTCACTACCTTGGAAAGGCGGCTGTTCGGTAAAGGCAGATGTGGTTAACTCCAGTAGAGGCGAGAACAGTGCAAAATCAACGGCCAGAATTCGCTAGCCCCAAGCCGCCTCTTTCAGATTTCCAGTGTGCGATGGACCCCTCAAGATCTTTGTTGGTCAACTCCACTTCACAATTGAACGACGGATGAGATCTTGTTCATTACCTTACCTCACTGCCATAGGCGTACCTTGCAATCACAATGATAGCTTGACTTCTTGGGGGACTTTTCTGGTGCATCGCAAGTCACAATGATTTCTGTGATGGACTACGGCATACCAAGGAAACGTTGTCGACGAACAGGACTGCAATACCGCGGCATTGAGTACCGCAGTACCCAAATACCGCGGTACACTTGTACCACGGTATTCAATGCCGCGGTATCCCAGTTCCGTGGGAGGTTGGTACCGATACTGGTAACGCTCCCACGGTAGGACCAGTATTGGTTAAATACCGTGGTACATGGTATACTACACAACATGCATATCACAACGTTTTGATGTACCACGGTACTTTATTGCACATGCATGTCGTGACTAGTGGAAATTGGAAAATAGTTTTAGGCCATGCAGGCCCATGCAAGCACGAACATGAGCTCTGTGTGTGAGTGCGATGCAAGACGGCAAGAATTTGGCTAAGTCTGGAACGCTGAATATAAAGAACAAGGAGAGATTACAAATGTTGTGTGGACCTCGACCTAACGCGACGCCATGGGACATGCATGGCGAGGTCCATGCTCTGTTGTGAGCATCTACAGCATCCCGCATGTGCCTCACGCTACGTGCCTGCACAGCTGCGTATAGATGGTAGCACACGATTGGTCGAGACCCGGACACTTGGTACATTGCACCAGTGTCACGAGGAGACCATGTGATCGTTTGTCTTAGTGTGTCACTTTACTGTGTGTGGTATGTACATGCGAGCTGTTGGTCGAGACCCGGACACGTGGTGCATTGCACCCGTGTTACGAGGAGATCCTCCCTTGATCCTGTGTTTGGATGATGATACTATTGTGTTGGATTGCTTGTAGCGGTCGAGACCCGGGCCCTGGTACCGCCAGTGTCATGAGGAGACCATCTTGTCCTCTGACATGTGCATGACATGTGTATGTGTGCGTGTGCATCACTCCTCTCATGGTCGAGACCTAGACACTTGGTGGGCAGTGCCAATGTCCAGGGAGACCCTAGATGGATAGCATATGAGCTCTGTGTGTGAGAGCGATGCAAGACGGCAAGAATTTGGCTAAGTCTGGAACGCTGAATACAAAGAACAAGGAGAGATTACAAATGAGCCCCTAGCGGGCTTGTATAGGGGCGCCGGCAGCTAATCGCACCGGGCCCCGTCACCCCTCCTCAACCCAAATGATTCAACAGGGAGAACACACTGCATACACCACATGAGTAACAAAGGTGGTCTCCTCGAGGCACCGGAACAACTCTCCAAGTGCCCGGGTCTCGACCACCGAGAAAACATGAGCAGTGCCAAAACATCTCGGAATCAACGTCCAGACATCACGGACGGCTTTCCGAACATCGGAAGCCCCACAATAGCCATCGAGTCTCCTCATCGCACTGGTACAGTCAACCGGGTGCGCGGGTCTGAACCCACCGAGAAAACTCTCCTACCTCCTGACAAACCCACATGGCTGCCGGAACGCATCGACCGCATCTCGCCGGCGCTGTCGTAGGTGCTGGAGAAGTCTCGGTGTAGTCCGGAGGCCCGTCGTGTTGTCACGCCCTCCTCTGCCATATACCCCGAATGTGGGTATATCGGTAAACTAGCAGTGTCGGTCGTGACGGGTGGAAGCCACACAAACCAACACTCCCCCTGGCTGACATAACCGTCCACGCTAGAACGAATGAACAGAGGCATGGGACAACAATGTATGGCAAGCCATAACATGCATGAGTCAACTCACACAGACATACACACACACTCATCTGCTATCCATCTAGGGTCTCCCTGGACACTGGCACAACCCACCAAGTGTCTGGGTCTCGACCATGAGAGGAGTGATGCACACGCACACATACACATGTCATGCACATGTCAGAGGACAAGATGGTCTCCTCGTGACACTGGCGGTACCAAGGCCCGGGTCTCGACCGCAACGAGCAATCCAACACAATAGTATCATCATCCAAACAGAGGATCAAGGGAGGATCTCCTCGTAACACGGGTGCAATGCACCACGTGTCCGGGTCTCGACCAACACACTAAGACACACAATCACATGGTCTCCTCGTGACACTGGTGCAATGCACCAAGTGTCCGGGTCTAGACCAACAGTGTGCTACCATCTATATGCAGCTGTGCAGGCACGTAGCGTGAGGCACATGCGGGATGCTGTAGATGCTCACAACAAAGCATGGACCTCGCCATGCATGTCCCATGGCGTCGCGTCAGGTCGAGGTCCACACAACACTCCCCCTGGGTAGATGAACCTGGCAGCGATGTCCTCGATGGAGATACTGATGTCGTAGCTGAACACATCATGGGCGATGAGTCATGTGGTGTATCCATCATGTAGAGACAGCTCCCCTTGTCACCTGCGAGTCGACTCCCTCCCTCAAAGACGAAGTGGTGTCCCTGGCTACAACTCCTCACGTGAATCTACATCACCTGGGGTATACCAGTCCTCGCGTGACTTCCAAGGGTCCCAACTAAGGGTCTCTCCTGCCTCCGCACTACCGCGATGCATCTGTGTGCGCCGGAGGAACACGATTGGGCGAGCAGCACGCGTGCGTGGATGAAGTGGCAGAGCTGGCCTCCGATACGGGATAGCATACCCTGAGACAGAAGGGTGTACGGCCAGAAGAGGAGAGCTGGAGCAACGAACCGGATCACCACTCATGAATGAAGATGACGATGGGGCAGATGAGTCGGGAGGATGAAGGTGCGTAACGGTAGTAGTAGAAGAAGGAGGAGCGATGATGAGGTCGACAGGAGCGAGGATGGCGGAAGCTGAAAGCACGCTCACCTCTCCTATAATAGTGTCCACAACGGACGTCATACTCGGAGCTCGTACAAGATCCTCCCCGGGTATAGGTGTGCCAGATGCTACTGGCGGAAGGCTCCTGTCAATAGCACTGATGCTGCTCTCCGGTAAGAATCGCTCACGTGCTGCCATCATCTCCCGCTATAGCATGACTACATGCTCTTGCAAGTCAGCATAATCTGCCTCGGACATGTCGAGGTGGCCCATGTCGACCTGGTGTAGAATAAACTCTGCCTCACTGGATGCTGCACATGCAGACTGCACAACTCGTGAGTACAGCGCCATCTGCATCTCTGCTACTAAAGATGATGGAACAGGTATCG